>MU914364.1:9922-24514 GCA_036418165.1 Cooperia oncophora
AGGACCTGACTGATTTGAGATGGAAGTGATGCTGTCTACCGAGGCAATTGGATACTTCATACGTTTCTACGCGCTGCCGCAATGTGGCGTTACCAGCCGGCTCCTTTGCGATTAAATTTGAGCGGTTTTTTTTGTTTTCGTTTTAGTTTAATTTTTTTGCCTTTTGGTGAGCGACAAGGCTGTATCACAGTTCGTTCAGTTGTCGCTTACTCGCTTGAACAACTGGAGGAGAAGGAGCTGGCGGCGCCCCAATCCCCTCCTCCTTCAAACTCCCATCATCCGCAGTGAACAAGACTGTACGCATTGACAGATGAAATATAACAGTAGGCTTAGCAACAGGAGCAGTGTAACTGTAAAAACGTAGCAGTAGCAGGAGTTCGTGCCCGTGGTTGCGTCGCGGCTACAGAACTATCCTGAAAGCAGTAGACGCTTTGGCAAGAATATGGAGAATCAATCAAAGTATTATTGGTGTAAGAGCGTCCGGTCAATCTCCAGATCTCTATTGGTGTGATCCAACACGTTGCGCCAGTGACACTTGAGCTGATGCTCCGCCTCCTGGCCAACACACGCTCACTTCCGTAAAAATGGAACGAAGTTATTTCCGGGATTCTCAAAACACTTGTCACTTCCGAGTAAACTACCGAAACAGACTTGAGCTTTTTTATTTACCTTTTGTAATCAGCTCGACAGTGTCTTTTACTCAACATTCCCTTAGTTTAGTGTTTCTTTTACTCAACATTCCCTTAGTTGGTTTAGCCCATCTACACCAATCCAATTTTCTTCCTCTTACACGTATTTAGTACTCAAACCTGTTATATCATTCTCTCATTTTTACTGTACAGTTCCTTCTCATCTTTTATTGCATGAATTTTACACGTGAGCTTTTTCTACATGTTTTCTCTTTTTGTCCTATTTCTTAGCTCCTTCCCCTGTGTAGTCCATGTCCATGTCTTCAACCCTGTCGTACTGAGAGCCCGGGGGTTGGTAAGACTTCGATGATTCGTCTACGATAACGGGCGAAACGGATCATCTGTGATGTTGAGTGTATTCCTTTCCCCAATATTTGTTTTTCTTGTTTCTAATTGAAGTAAGAGACAAAGGTAGATTGGGGTATTGGGCGGCCTCACAGGAACGCCACATCATGTATGATCGCCCTGCACCCTCTCATTGAGCGAGAGGGTGACGTGTTTACCTACCGTAAAGTTCCAAAGAGGCGCGGCAGGGCAAAACAAGGCCAACAAAACACGACGTAGCCTAGATATACTGCCACCTGGTACCCCCCCCCCCCTAAAATACTTCTGCCTCAGCTTCTTGTCCACTGTGATATTTCACACTTTCTTATTTCAGGTACAAAATACAGTAAGGGTATGTCTTTTGACGTGATTCTTTTCGTGTGGACTGTTTTTGCGCTCAAACGTCCGAGAAGGTTATAATTCGCCAAGGGGGTAGGTGTTCTTCTTCGAGGTGAACAAAGCTTTCCAACGACCTCGTTGAAACTGTGCCCAATCAATTTCTCGTACGACCATCTAATTAGCAGTTGAGCGCTGAAACACCTCCTTGTTCAATGGTCATGAAATGAATAGATTCCTCTAACTTTCTTCAGGTGTTCAACTCCAGACAGATGTGAGTCCATAGAAAATGTTCTGTAGCATTCAGCTCATCGAGCTGTTCTAACGGGCTCATTATTGTACTTACCAGCTGGGTACTGTAATCTTACACAGTACATCTGTGAAATACCCTTTAGGATGACCAGAACCATTCAATACGTAGAAGTGCTCAAGCAATGATCCATTCAATCGGACGGCTGTTTCGAGGTGAGTGCGGCTTGAGCCGAGTCCCGTACGCCAGTGCCGCGTGCAGTCGCTTGCTTTTGACAAGTCAGCCTCAAACGAGTTGAGCCTTCTGATCTCATCTCGTTTCAGGCAACAAAGGCGCAGCACCATACCAACCAACTACGAACTGGTCAGCAGAAGCTGTAGCTGATACCGCTACTGAACAGAGAGACGGCTCACTCAGTGCAGATGTGGTCCTAGCGCCACCGGTACTGCCACCAAGAGGGCAAATACATCGTCGAGTCAACTATCATGCCCTGGCAAGATCACCGCACCCTTGTTTGGCTTACAAATTTGGAGCTCCGGATGGCATCGATCGACGCGATGTGGAGGAAATCTTTGAACCACGCGATCCGTCTTTCGGAGAGACGACGTCCTACGGCGACACCTACGTCCTGCCAGCTCCGTCTGCCGAGTCAGCCGAGGTGGACTGACTGACTGACTATCGACAAATGATACCAATCGTGTTTTTATGCAGCACAATTACACAACTGATAATACTTCAAGTGCAATTCATGCACTTCCTTTACAACAATAAAGGTTTACTGGTTTTGGCTGAATTTTTCCGAATGAATGGATAATAATGAAGAACCCACAAGCAGCCTATCGTCCTGAGGTCGATGTGAAAACCAATGAGAAAAGGGTTTTACGAAAGACCTGCGGAAGGCTGGGATATGACTGAAAGGGCTTAGCAATGAAGCTAGAGGTTCATTATTGTTTTAACATCTCCGCTCCCCACTTGATACACGAACACGAATGCCACGCTCGCACCACACCCCACTTGGACAATCATTCGTTAGCGACGCAGGCAAGCAGCGTGTGTGGCTAAGGTAGGGCATTGGACTGGCGCTCCTATGCCCTACCGCTTGATGTCCCGACCGCTACATCGCATATAAAGTAGCAGTCGGGACATCAAACAATTACAAGCCTCTAGTTCCATTACCACGCACTTCCCAGTGGCCCCCCAGTTTTACAACCTATCTGGAATGCTAACCTTGCGTTACGGAGATCGGCAATTGCTCACCTTCTTTAAGATCCTACAGTTTGTTCGGCTAGCGTTATTCCTCGATGAGAGGCGAGAATCATGAGAGGCATCCTACTGTAGTCTGTAGCACTTTGGCACCAATGGTCCAATTTATTGTAAAAAGTACCATATTCACGATATAAAACCTTTTAAATACATAAACTACTTTCTGCTCACCATGCACAAAGCGCGTGCCATCCGGCAATGAATCTTCACATAAAATTACAACTTGCAGTTAACAAAAATTAAACGTTAAATGGCGTTTCTTCGATCTACTGGTTTAAAAACTTGAGAAGAACGATTCCGACCTGGCGTTGCGAGTATTATAACAATCACAGGCAACTACCCGAGCTGGATACGTGGGTGTGCGTCCCTGTGACCACGTTATTTGTAGAGTTTGTAAGCCATGCTTCTTCCAGTTGCATTGCTTCGGAAGTCGCATCGACTCACAACATAAATTTCATCTCAAACTATATGACATTTTCAGAAGTGACATATGCACAAGACTACGATTTTCTGTGTGAGGTCTTGACCGTTAGCGTGCACATTGTACGAACTCTCGGGATGTCATCCTTTATGTCTGATTCTTTCATTCGGTACTTGAGCTCTAGCTCGTTCGAATTAGCGCACCTTTTGCGATACTTTCGGTATCATTCCGGGAGCAGAAACGTGTATACAGTCGTGTTCACTGGCATGGTGGGGCGTGTCAGTGGGGCTGGGTTTGACGCGCCGTCTGCTCGTTCTCCACTCGCTGTTGACAGTTGGTGGAAAACAACTTTTACGAACGTCATGATAGTCTTATCGCTTGCAGAAAAAAAATGCGCCTGACCCACCCCGACACCGTCATCCTCAGCAGCGAATAGTGTAGACGTTGTACTGTCATTTATATACAAAAGTACATTTCGGAAGGGTTCCGCTCAGGCAGCTTTCAGATTTCGCGACCACGCGCTGTAAGGCGCTGTAAAGCGCGTTGGCGTGCTACCGCTGCAGTGGCGCTCCTATGCTGTTGACGGGAACGTAGCTGCAGACGGATTTCGATTGGCAGCGGCCTCTTGTGCTTTGAGAGAGTAACGGATGACAGGAGAGTAGACGCTGCCTTCACACAGTCTGGCACCTTCCTGTTCTTTTATACTTTCCCAAAACACAAGCGGCCTTCGCTGGTCGATACTCGTCTGCTCCTGCGTTTTCGTCAATAGCACTGGGACGCCCTTTCGGTCGGTTAGTGACATCTTGAACTTTTGTGCATGGTCCTGTTACGAAACCCTGTGACGCAGACGGATAGAGGGCAGCGGCTGCCAAAGCATCGAAACGTGCAAAAAACGTATGGCGAGCCAGGAAACGGGATTTTTCAAGGGGAGGGGACTCCGGAGGTGGGTGAGCTAATAGTGGTCGGTGAAAAGCTGGAGTGTGCGACAATGCGAAATAAGCATAAGACTCAGCTCTCTGTACGGGACGTTACCGTAGGTCATGGCACAGACGGGGCTTATTCCGCGCTTTTTCGGATTATGTTTTATTGACTAAATTAATCCAATAATTAATTATTTCAGGAAATATGTCGTGTTATAATCCCATGGAGGTCCTAGAAGTGCCCAGTGGAGCGCGTTGCATCCCAGGTGTGCATGCATGGCCTGTTGACCTTCGAAGATTCATGGAAGAACTACAGGTATAGTACATGTTCATAATAGAACCATTTCATCGAAATTCGCGCTGAGATCCTACTGCTCAAGATATCGGAAGTTCGACCCACTGTTGATTCTGATCAACTAACTGGTTTTTCATGAAAAACGCCGAATGGTTCTTGTGGAAAGATTAGCAACTGTTAAAATCAATCAGAGGGTGGAATATAAAGGGCTGCTGAGCCAGGGAACTGTGGAACACAAACGCTCCTTTTTAGTGTATTAAGAACAACTTACAGCATTTCCTGAATTGTGGGAGTGCCGTCCAGTTCTTGGTGAGTGGTACATTCCAGCGCGGTTCATAGCTTCTGGTTGGTTGTGGCTATGCGGTGGTGCTTGAGAGTGTGCGCCAGTTCTCTGCTCAAATCGCCTGTTGGGGTTCTGTAAGCGGTTGGTTGTATTTCAAAGGTGAGAAGTCAATTGGCACTTCAGTAAGCCGTATTCTGTGCTGTGGGCCTTGGAAGAATTAAACGAGGTCTTTTAGCAGCGCTGACCTGGGATTCCATAAGAGGATTGGGTTGCATCGGACCAGGATCTGAGGCAACGCTTGTTGGTATCGATTGTGCTGCTTGCTGCTGCTGCTGCTCTGTGTAGTAGTGCTGTTCTCTTTGAGGCGGCTGGTACGGAAAGCATGCAGTGAACGAATTCTCGGATGGCGTTTGTATCTCAGTTGGTTGATCATAGATGGCATAGAACGGGATCGCACTAAGCGGTAGAACCACAGTTGGCTCTTCAGGAAATTGGTATCTGAAAAGTAGCCTTTGATGAGAAATATCGTCAAGGAAGATAAGATGTATCTAAAAATCGTAATGACATCAGTTCTGTATTACATGTTCCGATCTCCGAAAAACTCGTTCGTCGTGGAGCTGGTGGGGGTCATTTTCACTGCATTCCTTTGTCATGTGAATTCAACAGTCGCTACAGTTTCCGATTATTTCTTTCGGGTTCGTCGTGGAGCTGGTGGGGTCATTCTCGGGTTTCTTTTAGATTTCAAGCCTCTTCCTTTTCATCTCTTCTTCGTGGAGTATTTGACTCAAAGGCAGAAGGCACGATTCCTGTGGCGCGGTTGTCGCCAGCGTGATTGGTGGAAGGCTGCGAGAGAGCATTCGGCCCCACCTCATCCAGCGCCTTCCACCAATGATGTTGGCAGCAACCGCCCGCCCCAGTCGTCGCCATTGCCTTGAAATGCACTTCCCATCGCTATATCTTTGCTCATTACCGTATAACAGTATGAACACAGTAACCAGGAAGGCGTACAGTCTTGTCTGCTGCGGATGCAGGGGCGTGTCAGGGGAGGTGGTGGGTTGGGCGCGACAGTAACCCCTCCCCACCTGTTCTAGAAGCTGACAAATGGTCACGTTGCAGGGGAAAACGGGTTGCCACCGTGCCAAACACTGCCCTTCTGACACGAACTAGCATCCGCACCGAATGAGATTGGAGTCATGGTTGCCCTGCCCTACATCAGGTTGCAACAAAGTTAAATGGATATTGTCCCCTATTCTGATCAAAATAAGGGGAAACATTTCTACTATTTCAATTCGCGAACATTTCAAGCACATCAACAATAGCGGCAGAATTGTTGAGGTGGTTGGAACTGCGAACTCGGTGATCGGAACGTGGAATGTCAGCTGTCTACAAGTGTGCTCATCTCCGTGGCTGGTAAGGTAATCCGCTCGAGTCTCGATTTCAAGGTGATCCCTCACTATTGAATTGAAACTTACTGAGTGGAGGGACGTGGTTGCAGAGGAGGTGGTGCAAAGAAGGTGTACGGCTCGTTGCTGCCAGTTATCTAAAAAGTCCAGTATAAAGCCCTCAAAGTGATCTTCTTGTTGTCAATTGTCACTCAAATGTCAATTGTCACTCAAAAACTTGTAATAGACAAAAAATGCGCTACATAGACGGTGTGAAGTCGCAAACACACCTGCTGCTGCGGGGGTGCTGCTGCACTGCCTATATTGTCGCTGTGTGCTCGCTAACGCTGTTGCCGTTGGTGCTCAGTGCACCGTATCCTGCCGCCTGCTCGTCGTTGTGGCTACTGCTGTTCTGTTTGCTGGTAGTAGTCGGCACTGCTGCTGCCTGCTGCTGCATAGACACTGCTGCTGCTGCTGCCTAGAGCAACAGCAATAGTCCATTTCTCTAGATTTCGCGTACATAGCGACACTGAAAAGAGTTTTGCGTCGCGAATTGCTCGATGGGCGTTCAAAATGTGTTAAAAAATGTTAAAATGTTACTCTGAAGTATTATTGAATTTCTGGGGTCTTATTTTCCTAATCGCTTGGGTTTTTGAGTTGGCAACCGTTGCACAAGTGCCAACAACGTGATTTTCATACCGCACCATGAGCAGTGCCTGTTAGCTGGCTAACTGCTCGTAATGACCACTGCGCCGAGGAGTAAGTGGCACATTGGTGCCTTTGCCATGCTAGTAGCCATGGGACCAGATCGACTACTATGCACACCAATCAGGTCCATCATGTTTCCGGGCCACGACTTGGTGCCGTATTTGTCTGAGAGGATAAAAACTCTGAACTGTGCATCAGCTGTTGTTCCCCCTAATCCAAACCTTCTTCATTGTATGGGATATACCACATTTTCTAGGATAATGAGCAGTGTGCCTGTGTTATTGCCAAAAGGATTGATCAGCTAGAAAGCTTCTTGATAAATTTCGTACACTGTGCCCACGCATGCTGAGGACAAGAACAGCCGTCGAGTCGCAGTTAGTAAATCTGTGGTGGACGCGGAATGGGAACGCGACTTCATTCTCTCCCAAACTTAAATACATTGCTTATAGCAATTTTTGGCGCATTTGGTATGGTTTCAACAAATTTACGCCTTGTGAATGGGTATACGGACAACTTGAAGTTGTTCGAATGTGAGAGATCTTCTGTTTCTCTCTGCTTTCACTCGTGTGCATGACATTCTATGGTCATTGAAAGCGCACACATTTCAGCTTTTCACAGATCATGAGTGGCTCACCCACTCAGGAGTTCCCCTCCTGATGACCTCCTCAAAAGCTCATATCATGGCACCCGTAAGGAGGCCTTGCGCAAAGGCCAGTCGTTACGTACCCTGCTAGAGTGCACATGCACGAGACGCACGGCAGCAAGGGCCATGGCAGCTAGGGTGCAGCTAATAAGTGGCTCCTAACCATTGATGGCATTATTTTCGATTGCCTTTTGACACCGGAATTATTTAGGCGCTAGTTGCATTCCATATCCTAGAAATGGGAAGGAGTGGCTGCGTACTTTATTCGAAGGCAATAGGCACGATGGCTGGAGATGGCGTCAGAAAACCAGAGCTTCTCGTAGAGAGCTTCCATTGGAACCAACTGACTTTCTGTTTAGGACAAAGATGCTCCCTAAAATTGTTCCAAAACGGCAATATACCACCAATAGTGGCGCGTTTTTTCCTCTTGTACGCAGCCACGCCCCCCTCATCTTCGGGTTAAGGTAGGCGCGGGTGACGTCAGTGAAGAATACTCAACAAAATCATTGTAACTAAACTGTAGCATGGGAACCGCGTTCTCATACAAGTAAGTGATGTATCAGTTGATAAGGCTTTACTTCTATCAAGCACTAGTGCAGCACGGTCGTTGTCCAGATACTTCGGCACGTTGATTAGGAGAGCCTGACTCCTAAATCACTGATGATTTCGTTCGCTCTTGTTGGGAGCTCCGATTTTCTTCATTTGTGGGAAACTAAAGGAATAGCGTGATGGATTTTTTATATCGCTTTTTACTTACCAGTAGTAAGATCTAAGTGGAGGGATGATATGGAATAAAAAATAGGGATTAAAGGTAGTGATCTCCGTTGAGTGATAAGGGGTCAAGGCATACCTTATGCTGTTGCATTTCCTGTTAAGGATGGACCCAAGTACGGAACAATTTGAGAGAATAGGTGTATTCGTGAGAATCGGCGCATCGATTTTTTAAAAGGGCACGCACCACGACCGCGTACGTCGCCTCATAGGACTATTTTCTCTGATGGGACTTACCGTAGCAGGCACTGCGCAATTTTGTTGCATCTGGTCTTCAGGTTCCTGCTGTTCCTCACCACTGGATATCTGCTGTTGACCGTGGTTCCTATGAGCTCTGAAAAAGGCCATTGAAATGTTAGATACGAAGTAGAAGGCAAAAAATGCGAGAAGCTGTTGTGCGAAGGTCGAAAGTTCGTGAGTAATCTGCTACTTGGGAGCCTCCGATTTTTTTAGCCATAAGGCAAAATCTAGCATTTCATGACCGAAAAACGACTCCAGGTACATCGTTGGAAGAGCGTTGGACCGCACGCTGTAGCGCGAAGAGGGTGTGGCCTCTTTTCCCGATGACGCTAGAACCGCTTCCACCTCCTAGAAGTTGTAGCCTGCATGATGAAACTTCAGCTACACTTGTCAGTTTGTGCAGTCTTCCTACAAATGATAGGGCGGGGGACGGGCGCGGCTTGGAACACCGTCGAGGCTGATTTCTATCACTTGTACCGGACTCAAGTTGGCTTTATTCGTGACAATAGGCCATCCTGACTACTCGTCAGCCCACATCGCGTCACACGCCCTATCTATGCAAGGATCCTAACTGTACTTCTGGGGAGACGGGCAAGCGAATCCTAAATTGCCGCTTCGTCGCGCACGGCAAGGGGCGCGACGTCTTTTGATTTGCTTTATCCTTTCAAATAGAGCATCGAATTTCATGAGGACAAGGACATGGCAGACACTTATGTCTATTTTTGGTCATACGTTGTCTATTCTCGACCATACCACCTAAAATCGTCGTCATTAGCGGGCGCGACGTCGCACGCGACGCCCACTGGCGCGGCGAATTACGATTCTCTTGCCGCTGCCCGTACTTTTGGGTGTCACTATGAAAAAGACATACAATGAAGCTTCAAAGAAGCGAAGTAGATAGTGTGATGTTCGCCGAAAGAGTTCTTGTTCCTCCGTTGGCCATCTGGAAATATTCTTCTCACAGGAGTAGTGTAAGGCAGCGTTCAGACTTGTAGCGCTACAGTTGTACCGAACTCCAGCTTTTATGTTTTTTCTTTCTATATCATCCTCTTCTCTTTGTTTCTCATATTTATCTGATAGTGAGCTCCTGTTTTCTACTTTATCACATTTTGATGTAGTTTTTGATACAGAAGACTGTGATAATTGGTTTTATTTATCGTTTTTGACTTTAATTATTTGGTTTCACAGTTGCTTGATGTTTGATGGCTTTGCTTGATGTCTTGCAGTGTTGCCTCCGTGTTGATCTGATTTGCGAAACACATTAAAATGTGATAAAAAAACTCGAAAAGGAGGAGCTCACTGTTAGATAAATATTGAGAAACAAGAGGAAAGGATTGATATAGAAAGACACAGGAAATGCTCGGTTTGCTTATCGATTTGGTAGCGGATCTGCTTGTTTTGAGTTTGTCCCCAATCTCCTGATGGATACGCGGGATTTATGCGGTTTTTGAGGCATTCACAGCAGCACGCTTGACAGTTGCTTGTACATTTTTGGCCTGAGAGTATCCGTATGTCGGAGCAGAAAAAGGCCTATTCCCACAACAGGAAGGACTGTGCTGATCAGCAATCGTTAGCAACAATGCTAAACAAGACGTTTCTTTTTATGGTTCTTCTGTCTCCGGTAAAAAACATGCGTGCGTGTTTTTAGGTGGCGCGAGTACTCTTTGGGTGTTTTTTGCAGAAAATGCTCTTAATAGGACGAAGGACCACTGTTACCGCTAAAGTAGTACCAGAAAATAGTGACTTCGATGGAGTAATGTAAGGTGATCAGATAGTTTCAGAGCTGTATCAGTCGCTCGCCGTTTCGCATGAATTTTCAGAAACTTAGGTGCAGCCGTTCTTTCTCTGTAAGCAACTCTAATATCCTAAATTTGAAAAAAATGCGTAACGGTTGCGAAGCGGCGCTGTGCGCTACACGTCTGACGCTGGCTAGACTTGTGAGGTGAAGTGTAGTACTTGCTACTAACTGATGCGAAATGCGATAGAGAGGGAACAAACGGCCGTAGAAGATATCCTGGAGATACAGAGTGAACATGTCTGAAAAACGGATTTGATTGAGGTAACCCATACCTTTTTCGCTGGCGTAGATCTGCCTACCTGTGGGAGCAAGTGATAAGGCGATAAAGAGATTAGATAATAGTGGGATTAGGAAATTTCACCAACGTCGAATCGGCGCCATCAGGCTAGTTATCTGTTTGGACAATCGAAGTTCCCCCCACCCCAAAGAATCAATGCCTTAGCATTTGTTTGGTATTAAAAGTAGAGAATCCGATTCGCATTTAATTATCACCTACCTTCGCGGAGAAGCTCCTGATCAAAATGAGTAAGAAGCATTCATACCTGGGCGGAGCGTCCAATCAGTATTTCGAGCATTCATAACGTCTGCCAGGCGACATCAGCGTTCGAGGACTAGAAAGTATGATATCGATCTTGCGTCCTTATCTGCAGCGACCAGAGTAACCTCATTGTGCGCAAGTGCGTCGCTAACGATTTCACGACCCTAATCGCTGTCATCCTTCCTCCTACTCCGTACATATGACAGCCTGCTATCTTCCTATTTTCTCATACTCTCTACTTCTGGTCGCTGTGGTGGCTAGTGTACGCAGTCGCAAATTATGAACAGAGCCTAAGATGCAACACATCTAAGTAAAAGGGCTGAAGCCAATTTCGACTCGTGACATTAGTTGGGTGGCTCTTGTATGGTGGCTGTATTGGTATAAATGCCTAATATGAGGGCATCCGTAATGTGAGAATTCGCGATCGGTATTTCTTCGACGTATGCTGAGTAAGCCCAGAAAACAGTGGGAAAGTTGGTGCATTAGATCGAGCCAATCGTGACGGGGGACAGAATCACGACTGGAGTGCTTTCCTAAGTGGTGGCACCTGTTTTTGTTTGTTTGTACATAGCATCATCTCGCTAAACCTAAGCTGCTCCTTTCACTGTTGCTCCGGTTGTCGTTTTCAGAATGAGGTTGATTGTGAGGCATGAGGCACTCACCTGTCTTTCCTGATGGACCGATGACCTGACGTACAGCTCGGAAAAACCCATGAATATGAACTCCTTTCATGTGAAAACGGAAGAGGGTTTCTGGTTGCATCGGCTCTGGCACAACATTCGATTTGTTAGCTGTCTCGAATTCCGCGTAACGATTGACCGCCATTCGATAGTTGTTGCAGAGATACTGCGATCGTCGTGAAAGCGTCTGTAGCGGTGGGAATAGGTATGCAACAAAAATGCTTGAGGCTACTGCCTGAATATGTACGGGTGTAATCGTTGGTTTTCCCGACTCAAAGAACCTACGTACCAACACCCGCTAGTCATAGTTTATAAGAGAGAGTTGCAATACATATAACACTGTGCAGGGATGGAGTAGTGGCCGTACTTCATTTGACCGTGATGTGGGATTCGTTTGGGATGTTTCCATATGCCATTACAACTGTCGTTATGTTTTGTGCGGAATAAATCTGTTCTTCATCCAGCACAACATAACAAAACAACATGGTTAAGTTGTATCAAATACAAAAATGCACAACGAGATTCCGCAACACGTTCAAATGAAGTACGCAGCCACTCCCTCTCCATCTCCTGGGTATGTGCAACTCTCGATTTTGAACTAGCAGCGCTGTGATGATTACAGTTAGCCCGAAACGTTAATGTTTTAGCAAAAGCATAGACACCGCACGTTCAATATGAAGAACGCGCCGTGCCCTCGTCCCGTTCCGCGATATGGTGTACCGCCTGGCTGAGCGCTCGGGCATAGGGCTGGACGCTTACTGCACGTTTTTTTCAAATTATATTTCCTGCTGCTATTCAGGTTCTTCTTCCACAGTTAGTATTAGAGCATACTCACTTATCGATCGCTGAGAAACACGTACAATGGGTGGAATTTTAGAGCAGAACGGGACAAGTCGTCGTTTGAACGCGAGAAACTACTATGGTCCGAATAGAAAACCGTCCACTATGCCTCTGGACACTCTGCAGAGAAATTTTATGATGCCTCATCGAATTACTGTTTTTTGCAGGTGCCGTTAGATTTAATATTTCCCTACGGGTTCGTAGGTTCGGTTAGCAAAAGCTGATCTGCGTACTGTCGCGGTGCGGTCTTCAGGGCTGTCACACCACTCAGCCAGCTTATGTTAAACGTATTGACCTTAAATGGATTTTAAAAACTGTGGGTCGGGAGCGTTTGAGTACTTCACCTACAAGAAGTGACAAGGTTCGAAAGCTTGAAAGATTATGGAATACGGGAAGGAGAGTAGTAAAGAAGTAAAGGAGAGTGAACGAGTGGCGATAACCGCTCACAAACTCCTGAATGCTGCACAGTGTTGAGAATACTTGCGAACTAATAAGTTTAAGCCATTTTGAACTGATATAGGTTCTAACTTTCACTGAAGGTTCAGACTTTGGCTAATGCGCCACGACGCCGCTATATTGCAATCGGCTCTCAGTTATAAGTAAGGGAACCCATCATGACGGCTATCGTCTCGCCGGCGCATACTGCTTCGAGAGAGTGTGAGAGAATAGGAGGGTTTCAGACTGTCAGACTAGGCAACGTCTACCCTCTTGTGCTCCCCACTCTCTCAGAAGGGTAACGGCCCGTACCGATCGATACCCGTCCATAACTCAGTCCTCTTCTAGCGAATTGGAGCGCGATCGCAGTAGTACTGAGTCGTAGCGCGTCAACCCCCCCCCCCTCATCGCGAAGTCAGAATGTGACCTGCGTCAACGTGAAGTCTGAACGTTACTCAAGAGTAGCAATTACCCGAGCTGAGTCTTTTACAACTGACGAGTCTGTCACTAAATGAAGCTGTGATAGCTAAAGTACTGCCAGAAATTACTAACCTGTGTGAGTCGTGCAATGGCTTCGTCGCTCAATAGCATAGGGCTCAATACTGTAACGGGACCTCTAAGGAGGCATCTTTGAGGAACAGGTTCGGTGGGACTCTCATCCTCAGACTCTTCGTGTGATGAACTAGATGAATCAACATACTCGAATGCCTCTCCTTCTATGGATGGACTCCGTTTGGGAACCATGGAAGATGATTCAGGTGGGCTCATTCTAAAATTCTGACAAGTTGGAAAAGTGATTTCTGTAAAAAAAACTATTACGGAAATTATTATACTACTGGAAAAATTAAAGGATAATTCCCCCACAAATCCTATCTGCAGCCTCAACGTGGCGTGGGGGTGAACGGTTTGGACTGTTCCAACACCGTACCAATGCGGAGGGTGCCACGTCAGAGCCTGGCGAGCTACGCGTGGTCAAATTTCTTCACGCCGAAAACAGTAATAATTATGGGCCTCATTCCCCTGAACCTGAGGGAACCACCGACAAAGTGTCGTCGGGACCGCTCGGGAGGCTGCAAGAAATCAGGGCCAACGGAGATTCAAGTCGCCCAGGACTAGGATGACGATCTGTACTTTCAACGCACGGACGCTTGCATCGGAAGCTCACATCGAAGATCTGATGTTGCAAGCCAGGAAGATCAAGTACGACGTCATCGGACTGACCGAGACGAGGAGGCATCGCCCGCTACACGCCGTATACGAGACTGGAGAAGAACTGTTCCTCGGAACATGCGACAGCAGAGGCGTTGGCGGTGTGGGCGTCCTCGTCAACACGCACTTGGCCATGAACATCGATTCGTACGAAAATCTGACGACCCGAATCGGACGTTTGCGATTGAGAAGATGTGGTTCAACTCCGGCTTTGACAATCTTCGTCGCCTACGCACCAACATCAAGCTACGACGAGGATGAGCTCGAAGCGTTCTATATGGAATTGGAGAAGTTCTACAAGGAAGATCATACCTTCTTCAAGGTCATCGTCGGTGATTTCAACGCTAAGATCGGACCAAGAAGAACGGCTGAAGAACTTCACATCGGAACGGAGTGGAATGAGCAGGGTGAAAGGCTGTCTGAGTTTATCATGTCGACCCATACCATCCATGGTAACTCGCAGTTCCAGAAGCCCTACTCTCTACGCTGGACATGGGAGTCTCCTGGTGGACAATTCCATAACGAGATCGACCACATCTCGCTGCAATCTGAGGATTTCGTCATCGG
>MU914365.1:0-15195 GCA_036418165.1 Cooperia oncophora
GGTCAAGCTACTCCTGGGAAAGAATTGTTCAGTCTAAACTACGCTCAAGGATAAAAGTTTTTAAAAATCTGGCTTCAACTTTAAAACTGGAGCGGTAAAGGGTCCCCACTTGCCTTATCTCTCGTAGCTTATGCATGCCGTTTTCCATCTAAAGAGACTAATTTACAACAATTTCAGAAAAGCGAAAGAAACAATGAGATTGAACTGGCTTGCAGTCCTTCTGGTGAGTTCTTAAAAACCTTCTGTAACCACACTGAAAATCAGTTAATTTTTTGCAGATTTCCGTTCTTCCAGCAATCGCATTGGCATTTGTGGCCTCAACTTTGTACACCCCCAAGCGAAGGAGATTGTATTAGACAAGCACTTCAAGCAGCAATAAAAAGTGTGAAAGCTCCCTTTGTAATGAAACAGACTGCTCTTCCTATTTTGAAACATGTAGCCCACAACTCAGCATTCCTGCAATTCTACAAACTTTTTAAACACGATCTGTATAGAAACGTTTGTTAGGAGCAAATCCATCCAAATTCATCTTGCAGTAGACCAGGCCGAAGTCCATTGAATGGAATCAACGATTCACTCCTGGGAATCCGAAGGTGGCTCTTTCCTCACCAAGGAACCCCCTATTGACAGTTTTTTATATTTTTTTGTCACTCAACACAAATACGGGGCACTGTTAAAACTCTTCTTGACAGGCGTACGGCCCATTTGTTCAATGCTGGATGAACTCCTGCCGACCGACTTTCTGTTCTCCGGCTAACTGGTGCGGGACTCCATAGAAGGACAAAAGCACTAACCCATGTACATGGCTGGATCCAGCGATCCACTGCTTCGATCAGATCGTATTCGGAACCCTAAGACAATTTCAACTGCAAGTGGAAACCATCGGGAAAAGGAGTTGGTGAGCTCCCAATAATTTTACCCTTTCTTTAAACGGACGCTCCTCAAAAAGAGTTCTCTTACTCGTGGATAGCTCCCGTGTTGTGGCCTACTTTGAAGTAGGTTCCTTAAAACTTTGCATCGAATAAAATAGCAGAGCTATCAACGCACACAAAATCATTTTGAGAGGAATGGGATCGCAGCTTTCGTTCGATCCCGTACATGAGGCCTTCCCAAAGCGCTTTCAACGAGCTCTTTTGCTTTTTTCTCCCTTAGGATTGAACTTACAACATGACCTAATGATTCCGAGCTTTATAAATTGTGAAAGGCGATCGCGGGCGCTGTCTTCAATATGGAACCAACAAAGGCGGTACTAAAAGGTTTCTGTGAACTGGACCATCTTGTTCCAACCAATCGAACATCAATCACAGTCAGACGAGAAGCATATGTAACCCTTGCGGAGGGTAATTTTGCAGTGCAACACAGCTCTTTGTCTATACCATTTTCACATTGAATCGGACATTTTTCAAACCAAATCGGACACTTTTTCAAACGAAATCGGACATACGCCTTACAATCAGTTCGCCAGTTGTCTAACTAGACTCACTAGATAATTCTGCAAGTTCTGCCCCAACATCCCTATTCACTTCTCAAGGTGGTCACGATTTTCCAAAATATTTTATGAAATTCTGGTAGTTGTACGCACACTTTGACTGTAAAGGACTCGTACCGACACAGATATGACTCTGCCAACTTTCTAATGAAGTTACCGAACTCTCAAACTATATAAATTTTTCTACGTCGCTCTTTTCACATTCCATCTTCACAAAACTAATACAATAGTCATGCATTTGTACACTAGTACACTGAGCTCCGCCTCTCTGGTCATTCCCACTTTTGTGGTTTCCGCGGAATTTAGACTTTCGTTTCGTTTTCGACGTTCGTTCGAAATTCCGCTTTTTTCCTTCCGATTTTCGCTTTTTCAGGCTGAAGCAGGTGGCTCCGCTCACTAATAGAAGCTTCACCCATTTGGGGAAGCCCCCCCCCCACTCTTGAAAAATGATCCAGATCGACGAGGGTAGAGTATTGGGTCGCCCCTTAGGAATGGCGTTTTTTTCTCTCTCGAAATATCGCGTTCAAAGATGAAAAGTTGAATTTCATGCCATATTACAGAGGAATTTCTTGCCCTATACGACAGTCCTTTTGGTTTTGTTGAAGTTTCTCTTTCCACCAATACTGAAGTGCTCAAAGTGGAGCGTCAGATTGACTAAATTGAACATTTTCAATAGTTTAGGCTCTTTTTTACTTCTTGTTGAAAAGCTAGAATCGCACATGCCTAATTGCTAAATATATGGCCGAGAAGCTATGATTCCTGGGAATGCTTACAACGGCGGAACTTCAGTTATCGATGATTCCCTTTTTTGCCTCACAGACAAGCATCGAACCTAATGTCCTATTGAGTGCTACTGAGATCTCACTGAATTACCTCATTCATGGAGATTGATGCCAAAGACTGAGGAATCATCAGATGTCATGGGATGCTTTCTTGTAATGATTAAGCATTACCCTCAGTTGATGTTAGACGTTCAGAAGCTAGTGGGCCGCTTCTGCCGGCTGTCGTTCTTCAAGAAGGCTCCCATGCAATGCACATTTACAAAGCACCCGAATTCCCATCTCTTGATCGCTTGAACCCACTTCAAGCTGTCAGCCTTCTGGACTAGCGCCATCGAGAGATTCTGCCTTGCGACGGTGATTCGGTGCCTGAGTCAGCAATGTCGTTGATTTCTCCGCCGCTGTAGACCACCCAGTTGAGCTCCGCTCGGACCTGATAATTAAGGGGGTTTCGGTCAGGTGACACATTCAGATATCCTTCTTCAGGTACTCAACGCCCTTCCATTCCAAGTAGGCGAGAGTTTTTCCAACGCCCTTCGATTCCATGTGGTGGCACCCAATCCTGTAGCAGTACAAAGTTTCCAAGAAGGTACGGGTGATAACATGAATTCAGGATATCTACACGAGTTGGTCGATAATCGTCAGCGTTCACTCTCAGTCTTTGCCACGAAGAAAATGCCGATCTTCACATTCCAGGAACTTTCGGTAGTTACCATCAATCCCGCCTTGGCGACTGCGGTGAAGATGATGGACCGTAGCGACGTTGTCGGAGCTGCTCGATGTTGGAGGTCTTCCAGATCAAGAGTGCTGGTCTCCAGGTAGCTATCCATGGGTGACTCCATACAAGAAGTTTCGCAGCTGTTTGGAGGTGGCGTGAATTCCATAGGCCTTCTCCAGTCAGGTTGCGATTGGAGATGACTTCATATTTTGGTGGTGGACGACAGCCTGCTCCTGCTTATCGAGGAACAAGTTGAATATCTTCCGCCCTGGTACTCATATCAACGTCTTCTCTCTGGGCTGCGTAAACTTTACTGATATGTGACTCGGCCACCCCACTCGCTCTCTCTCCTCCTCCACCTCTCGCGCCGCCCCCTGCTCGCTCCCCTCCGCTCGCGTCTCCCTCTCTCTTTCTCTCTCTCATAAGAGTTCCGCCGCACCAGTTTAGTCTGGAGAAGAGAAAGTCCGGCTGGCAAGAAAAATCATACCAGCCACTGTAGCGCCATGGATCTCGTAAGCCTCAAAGTGAGTTTTACACTGTTTAAGCACACCGTCTCTGTGTTGAGTGATAGGAAAAAATGAAAAGAACTGTCAGTAGGGGGTTCCATGGTGAGGAAAGAGCCAATTTCGGACTTATACGAGTGAAACGTTGATTTCATTCCATGGACTTTGACCCATTGCAAGATGAATCTGGATAGATTCGCTACCAACAGTGCTTGAAAGTCTGTAGAATTGCAGGAATGCTGAGTTGTGGGCTACATGTTTTTGAAAACAGGAAGAGCAGATCTGTTTCATTATAAAGCATGGAGCTTTCACATTTTTTATTGCTGCTTGAAGTACCTGTCTACTCTCTCTTTAGCTTTTAGATGACTAAGCATATGCAAATGCCAGTGCTTGCAGGAAGAACGGAAATCTGCAAAAGATCAGCTGGTTTTGCATGTGCTTCGAAGGTTTCTCAGAACTCACCAGAAGGGCTGCAAGCCAGTTCAATCTCATTGTTTCTTTCGCTTTTCTGAAATTGTTGTAATTAGTCTCTTTAGATGGAAAATGGCATGCATAAGCTATACGAGAGATAACGGCACGTGGAACCCTCTACTGCCTCACTTTTGAGGTTGAGGCTGGATTTTTAAAAAGCTTTCATCCTTGCGGGTAGCTTAGGCTAAAAAATTCATCCCCAGGAATAGCTTGACCCCAAAGCACAAATAGCAACTTCATTCTAGTGCCAGGTGGTTCAAGAATACGGAGGGGTCTAAAGAACATGTTGTGGCATGGCATTTTCGCCTGAACGGCGAAGGCGAGATGACTCCTTACTGAGCCAAGGCTGAGGTCCAGCAAAAGAAGAAATCGAAGGCAACCACGAATTCGAAATCGCCTGGGTCGCGCAGCAGCGGCCAGCGTCAAAATAGGTCCGCAGCTTCGGCACCCATAGCGCGGTAGCTATTCGTTTTCCTTTCCCTATGGTAACATTAGGCAGCATTCAGACTTTGCGACGACAGCGCTCCAGTCGCGCAATTTGGCGATTGATGCGCATGATTCCGACTGCATCGATCGCGTCGAACGCGCTGCCGTCGCGAAGTCTGAACGCTGCCTTAGCGAAATTCGTGCTCAGGGGGTCAAACTACCAATCAACTAAGTTGGTGATCTCCCTTGAATCTATGCTCCAGAACCAGCATCTCATAATTGCGCAGTGCTATTGCACCATCGACCACCATCACGGGACGGCAGCATAAAATAATCGCCTCATAAAGGGCTTCATAAAATATTGGTTTCATTCGAGTACGAAATCAAAAGGCTTTTTTTGTATGCGCCAGTTGTTTTTGCAGCCAAAAAACGTAAAGCAACCACTCCCAACCTGAATTATCCTCCCAACATCCTGGGTACGTCCTGCCGTGACCAGGGGGAATTTCGCAAAATCGGCCCCCCATAAAATTTTCTCCTCTGCTACGACCGATCCCCCTTCGTGCCCATCCTGCCTTTCTGCGAGCGGAGGGAGCTGTTGGGAAACTATTGGTACACTGACGGCGTAGACGAGCTTTCAAAGAAGAACAAATTCAAGGGTCCAGGGGGTGGCTTATATACGTATTCAGGGGCGTGTAATCTCTCAGCAAGTGGTGCTATTTCATCACAATCCATTATGAGGCTGTATTGGCTAATGCTCGCATATGGTTATCGCAACATAGGCTTTCGGAAGAGGCGTTCTTTCGAATGCAAAAGCGATCAGGTATCAGGATCAGAAAGAGCATGGGAATCTCTTTGGAATGCATGATAAGTAAGGGTCAAACGATCAGTTTCTTCTGCAGAAATTACAGAAAGGAAGGACGGAGGAAGGCTGCATAGAGTACATGGAACAGGAAAAACCGAGAAAAGTTAATGACTGAAAACATTTCTCTCAAATCCCAACACTACCCTCTCGCTGGTGATCCCCACCGTATGACGTGTCCTGACGGTGTCGAATGAAATGCTCACAAGGGAACCCCAACAGGTCGATCCGGCCATTTGCAATGAGATGTATATATGGACGTGTCTTGAGCCGCTGAATCCAAATCTGCCCTCCGATTTTGCGGAACGATTCTCTGAAGGGAGTTACGGACCATTTAATCTTTGCTGTGTTTGCACAAGCTGACCAGGAAAGGCCAACACGTCAGCCCGGCCATTTGCAACGAAATGTACATCATTGTACTCACCTTGCCACGATGAACACAAGACTATCTTTAAAATTTGCGGAACGATTCTCTGAGCGGAGTTGTGAGGTTTTTCTTTATTGCTTTTCTTCTTCCGGGCGCGCCAGCGCCAAAGCGTTAGCACCTGTAGCGCAACTCACAGCGCTCTTCGCGCAAAACAGGTATCATATTCGTGTTCAGGGGGTCAAATAACCCCTAGAGACGTCACCCCAGCGGAATCCGAGGTTCTAACTCATTTTCGAGAAAATGGGTTATGAATAGCTGTGGCTGACTGATAGCCAAAGCGATACTACGACTACCATACTGATGATGACTGGTTTTCCAACTGAAATACCTCTTCATGTGCCTTTTCGCAAAGACATTACCCGGCTTACTTATTCTTGCCGTTTGCATCATCGTCCTCTTTACCACGAGGTAGTTCCATCTCGAGACCATTCACCAACAAAGAACTTTGAGAAAAGCCATGCCATTCCCGCATAATCAAGTTTGTCCACCCCCTCACAATCCAACACTTCTATCGAGGCTGAGCGAATTGCAAACCAATGTTCTACGAGTGTTCGATCACCATAAAACACTCAGAGCTTCGTGACACACATGGACTCCCTCGGAGGCGACTCCGTGTTGCGAAAAGCAATGGTACTGAAACGCTCTTTACGTTTCTCGGTCGGCGATAAATGTGGAGGATTTGTAGCTATGTCACAAGAACGAGACATAACACTATCTGAAGCGGTTCTATCAGATTTATCAACATATAACATAACTACAATGAACCGCTATAAACAGGAGTGTGCCAAACTTGAGGAAGTGATAATAAAGGTCCTGCGCCCAAAATTGGAAACGAAGACCCTGACCCGGCTTCTTCCTAAGCACACGTGCATTCGCCAGACTATCAGCTGCTCTGAAAACGCACAAACTGGAGGCTTCTGAAGAAGTAGTCATGCGTAACAATGAGAACATCAAGACGAGACCTATCGTGTCCTCATGCGGTGGCCCAACAGACGCAATCAGCTGGTTCTTGCAGCACATGCTAGCACCGCTACTCAACTACGTACCAGCCCATCTGAAGAACGCAGACCACTTCCTGAATAATTTGCGGGGAACGTCCATTCCTATCGATCCCAGAACATCGTATCAAAGCTTTCGCAGTATTCTGCGTATATACACAACTGTGGGATACAAGGATTGCCGTAGGAAGCGGCACATCTTCTACGACAACATCAGAACAGTTGTCAACTTTACGGACTGTCCATCAGCGATATCGAAGAACTGCTGAGCAATGTTGTGAAATTCAACATGTTTCGTTTCCGCAACAGCATTTATGAGCAAAAACGTGGATTAGCAATGGCGCAGTCGAATTGGCCACCGGCTCGTCTCGCAATCCTATTCATGGCTCGTTTGTGAACGGCCATCGTTCGCTATCATCGGGATCTGCTGTTCTACGGCCGCTACATAGACGACATATTTGTCGTTGCAAAGTCCAGAACAGCACTACGTCAAACCTTCTTGAAGCTGAATTCAGTGCACTCAACCATTGCACTGACTGTCGAGGAACCTGAACACGATGGTTTCCTACCGTTCTTAAATACCAAAGTGAAACTGTCGGAAGGAAATATATTTTCCATGTGGCATAAGAAACCTGCTTCGAAGAACATCCTTATCCACTCGAGAAGCTGCCACCCTCTTTTCATGAAGAGGAATATCGTTCAGAATGCCTTGACAACAGCTCGAAGGTTGACGTCCACAAATGTTCCTGTAGTTGACTGGCAGTACGTGACGCGTATACTTTCTCAAAACGGCTAATGGAGCAGCACGCGTAAATTTATGCGCCCATTATCAGGTACCAGGAGGCGTCCCACTAATAATTCCCTTTCTCTCAGACTCCTTCGCTAAGGATGTCAATCGAGTTGTAAAGAATTCGGGGATGCCAATCCGCCTGATATTGCGACCACCGCCAACACTACGTCGTCTTCTTACGTCGTCACGAGTATACGAAGACCGATGTGGCCGCGAAAACTGTCTTTACTGCCAGGAGGAACGAAAGATCTGCCTTTTGAAGAACACCGTCTACGAAGTGGAGTGTGCGTCCTGCTCGGAATTCTACATCGGAGAAACTGGACGACCACTCTACAAAAGGCTTGATGAACATCTGAGGGCTTTCCGGAACCCAGCAAGCTATCCGGATAACCCTTTCTCAAGACATCGTTCCTTGCGCCACACGAATGAGCGTGCACCTGAACTAAAGGTGCGCGTGATCCACAGGAACATAAGTGACCCGGTGGAAAGGAAAATAAAGGAAGCGCTGGAGATTCGAAGGAGGAATCCACCGATCAACAACAGGGAGGAACTAAGAAGGACAATGGACATCATTGCTGCACAATGATGTGACATAACGGGTGATACGTGACATATATGACAAATATCAGTGCACCACTGCTTCACCAATCTTGCTGTGCCATTTCTGAAGGAAAGCACAGCGAGGGAGGTGAGTCAATGTTGCGTGTTACTGTTTCTCACATCATCACAAACCATCTTGCAGCATACTCCCGGATCCCCCTCCCACCCAGACCCTCCTCCCCCAAGGAAGCCGGTCAGTTATTTGTTGATTGTTTCCCCTTTGGATTTCTTGCCGATGAATGTAAGGTTAGATGATGTTGGTGTAGGCTTTAAATGTGATGTTTCTAGACCTGAAGAAGGGCTTAAAGCCCGAAACGTCGTCTATGCGATAAACGATTTTGACGAGTTTCATTCTATCATTCACAAAGAAGACACAAAACAATGAAGCTCAGAAATCCGCTATTTTATTTTATTCGATGCAAAAGTATTAAAGAACCTACTTCAAAGTAGGCCACAACACGGGAGCTATCCACGAGTAAGAGAGCTCTTTTCAAGGATCGTTTGAGAAAGGGTGAAACTATTGGAGCTCAGCAATCCCTTTTCCTGATGGTTTACTCTTGCAGTTGGAATTGTCTTAGGGTTCCGGATTTTCCTCGACTTTCAAGGCGATCTAAGTAAACTTTACTAAATTCTGATTGGACATTTCTACCACCATATTAACAGCATATTATATACTAGTACGAGTTACTCCCGCAGCCTATGTCTAACACGAGAGATTTTGCCCTGCGACGGTGATTCGATGCCTGAGTCAGCAATGTCATTGATTTCTCCGCCGCTGTAGAAAACCCAGCTGAGCTCCACTCGGACCTGATAGGGGGTTCCGGTCAGGTGATGCATTCAGATATCCTTCTTCAGGTACTCAACGTCCTCCGATTCCATTTGGTGACCCCCACTCCTGTAGCAGTGCAGAGTTACAGGTGATGATATGAATTCAGGATATTCTACACGAGTTGGTCAATGTAATCGTCAGCATTCACTCTCAGTCTTTGGTTCACGAAGAAATCATCGATCTTCACATTCCAGGAACTTTCGGTAATTGCCATCAATCCCGCCTTGGCGACTGCGGTGAAGATGATATCCTGGACCGTAACGACGTTGTCGGAAGCTGCTCGATGTTGGAGGGCTTCCAGATCAAGAGTGCCGTTCTCCAGGTAGCTATCCATGGGTGACTCCATACAAAAAGTTTCGCAGCGGTTTGTAGATGGTGTGAATTCTAAAGGCCTTCTCCAATCAGGTTGCGATTGGAGGTGACTTCATATTTTGATGCTGGACGACAGCCTGCTCCTGCTTATGAACAAGTTGAATATCCTCCGCCTGCTACTCATATCAACGTCTTCTCTCTCTCGGCTGCGTACACTTCACTGATATGTGACTCGGCCAAAGTGTCTTTTTTATTGGCCCCCTGCTGTACATGTGATTAGTGTTTTCTGTCCTTCTAAGAGTCCCCGCACCAGTTAGCTGGAGAACAGAAAGTCGGCTGGCAAGAGTCCATCCAGCACTGTAGCCATGGACCGTAAGCCTGTCAAGTGAAGTATTAACACTGTGGAGCACACCGTTTTGCGTTGAGTGAAAGGAAAAAATGAAAAACTGCCAGTAGGGGGTTCTATGGGTGAGGAAAGAGCCAATTTCGGACTTATACGAGCGAATCGTTGATTTCATTCCCGGTCTATTGCGAGAGATGAATCTGGGTAGATTCGCTATCCAACAGATATTTCTTTAGGATAGTGCTTGAAAGTTTGTAGAATTGCAGGAATGCTGAGTTGAGGGCTACATGTTTTTGAAAACAGGAAGAGCAGATCTCTTTCATTATAAAGCATGGAGCTTTCACATTTTTTATTGCTGCTTGAAGTACTTGTCTACTCTCTCCTTTAGCTTTTAGATGGACATTTTTGACCATTCATGCACATATGCCAGGCAATTGCAGGGAAGAACGGAAACCTGCAAAAGATCAACTGGTTTTGCATGTGCTTCGAAGGTTTCTCAGAACTCACCAGAAGGGCTGCAAGCCAGTTCAATCTCATTGTTTCTTTCGCTTTTCTGAAATTGTTGTAATTAGTCTCTTTAGATGGAAAAAGGCATGCATAAGCTATACGAGAGATAACGGCACGTGGAACCCCTACTGCCCTCTTTTGAGGTTGAGGCGGATTTTTTAAAAAGCTTTCATCCTTGCGGTAGCTCAGGCTAAAAAATTCATCCCCAGGAATAGCTTGGCCCCAAAGCACACATAGTAAGTTCATTTTAATGCCAAGTAGTTCAAGAATACGGAGGGGTCTAAAGAACATGTTGTGGCATGGCATTTTCGCTTGAACGGCGAAGGCGAGATGATTCCCTACTGAACCAAGGCTGAGGTCCAGCAAAAGAAGAAATCGAAGGCAACCACGAATTCCCCGAAATTCGCCTGGCCGCTCGTCGCGCACAGCGGCCAGCGTCAAAATAGGTCCGCAGCTTCGGCACCCATAGCGCGGTAGCTATTCGTTTTCCTTTCCTATGGTAACATTAGGCAGCATTCAGACTTCGCGACGACAGCGCTCCAGTCGCGCGATTTGGCGATCGATGCATCGATCGCGCCGAACACGCTGCCGTCGCGAAGTCTGAACGCTGCCTTAGCGAAATTCGTGCTCAGGGGGTCAAACTACCAATCAACTAAGTGGTGATCTCCCTTGAATCTATGCTCCAGAACCAGCATTCATAATTGCGCAGTGCTATTGCACCATCGACCACCATCACGGGACGGTAGCATAAAATAATCGCCTCATGAAAGGCTTCATAAAATATTGGTTTTATTCGAGTACGAAATCAAAAGGCTTTTTTTGTATGCGCCAGTTGTTTTTGCGCCCAAAAAACATTTCTATGGGGAGGGGGGGGCCGTGCGGGAGGGGAGGGTAGGCAATGACTTGCAACCTGAATTATCCTCCCAACATCCTGGATACGTCCTGCCGTGATCAGAAGAAATTTCGCAAAATAGGCTCCCTATGAAATTTTCTCCTCTGCTACGATCGATCCACCTTCGTGCCCATCCTGCCTTACTTGCGAGCGGAGGGAACTGTTGGGAAACTATTGGTACACTGACGGCGAAGACGAACAGTCTATTGAAAAGTAAATTCAAGGGTCCTAGGGGTGGCTTATATACGTATTCAGGAGCATGTAATCTCACAACAAGTGGTGCTATTTCATCACAATCCATTATGAGGCTGTATTGGCTAATGCTCGCATATGGTTATCGCAACATAGGCTTTCGGAAGAGGCGTTCTTTCGAATGCAAAAGCGATCAGGTATCAGGATCAGAAAGAGCATGGGAATCTCTTTGGAACACATGATAAGTAAGGGTTCAAACGATCAGTTTCTTCTCTAGAAATCACGAAAAGCAAGGACGGTTGAAGGGCTGCATAGAGTACATGGAACAGGAAAAACCGAGAAAAGTTAATGACTGAAAACATTTCTCTCAAATCCAACACTACCCTCTCGCTGGTGATCCCCAACGTATGACGATCCTGACGGTGTCAAATGAAATAGGGTGTTAGCTACATCCTCTATTGACGATCCTCCGTATCTGTATAGAACCCTGCGCCTACATCCCCTTCCCTCCATCTCCTCTTTCGTGGTCAATTACGACATGTATGTTGCGATTTTCACAGCATTGGCGTGTAGTTGCAGCCGTATGTCACTTAAGCAGGCGGGTTCTCACGGAAATGCCCCTACCCTCTCCAAGGCTATCGGATTACGGAAGTCCTTCAGTGTCCAATTTTTGATACAGAGCTGGTTCCATTTTGGATGGACGCAATGACTGAAGAAACGCTCGGCAACAGCGTTCAAGGCAGCGGTCATATCTGATACGGAAAGAGTTGAGAATCAGGGAAAAAGTTACCCATTAACTGGTCTGTAACTCTCCACTTGGGCGGTGACGATCTCTTCTTCAGGCAGGGTTTCCGCGGATTCTCGGAAAGCCTGTTCAGGCCTTCTTGTGAAGTTCCTGTAGCCTAAGTTGCTCACTTGCACCCTTGCAAAGGGAATTAGGTTTTTGTAATTTCTATAGAAGAAACTGATCTTCTGAATCCTGTCTCATCATGTATTCCAGGGGATTGCCGTACTCTTTCTGATCCATATTTGATCGCTTTCGTATTCGAAAGAGTGCCTCTTTGAAGCCTATGTTGCGATGAGCATATGCGAGCATTAGCCGATTTATGCCTCATAATAGATTGTGATGAAATAGCACCACTTGCTGTAAGCTACACGCCCCGAATACGTATATAAGCCACCCCCTGGACCCTTGAATTTGTTCTTCAATAAACCGTTCGTCTTCGCCATCAGCACCAACAGATTCCCAACACTAGGGACAGTACAAAATGCCCTTTCCAAGCAGAACAGCTCTCCCTCTGTTTTTACTGTTATCCAGTAATGGTAGCTGGTTCTCGCTATAAAACCGAGATACAGTAGCTCATTCACCAGGAAATCGTATATTGAGTAGCCAAAGCAGTTCACAGTTGCATACGTATCACAAGATAAATCGACAATGGGCGCAGCCAGGTCACTTTCCAACAACTATACGTCTCATTGTTTTTGCCTTCTCCATTACCCTTGGGAGGGAACGCACCAATTGACGACTGCGCACACATGGCAGACACGCACTCCTCCACTCAATCAGCGTAGAAGACTGCAACTCCTCAACAAGTAATCTACTACGGTTTTCTCGAGACACTCATAGTTACTCTTTTTAAGGGCGTATTAAAGGCGCAACCGTGCATATAGGCCACACCTTCCTGATTTCGAGCTCTAGTTTACTCGCAGCAAGAGCAGTAGAGATCAACAAAAGTTCTGATGCTGTTGGCTGATAAGTGAGATAAGCTCTTTCCGCCGCAGCAGCGCTATCGTGACCATGTAAGGAGAAGCAACTTATACACGTGAAAATGGGTGACGTTTATTCGTGATGGTAGTAAGGCGCTCCGTCTGTAGAAAGTCTTGCCCGCCACAGGCACGCTGAGGCGTGTCAGCGGTACCGCGTTTGCCGCGCGCAGGCTGAAACTCTCAGGGGCGATAACAATCAGTGGTAAACTGGCTATAGCTGCACATAAACCTAGTTTCTTTGAGACGCCCCAGCGTCCACAATTAACAAGACTGTACCAGTCGCGCTTGTTGGAGCCAGTCTAGCCCACTATCAAGACCCCGAACACAAAGGAGTACCGCGTAAACTCATTTATGCTCCCGAATGAACACTGAGTTGTTACAATTTAGCAAAGTGCACGAGTAAAAATGCCCGAAATGGAACAGACAGTGACATATAAACATATCAAACTATACAGCTACAAAACCTATAATTATACTGGTATAATTATTAGGCAACACGGGGACGTTGAGACTGTGCTTTTTGAGGAGGTTAGCCTTCTATTTAGTGACTTCATGGAGGGCTTTCGCGAAGTATTCGATATTATTGGACGAGATTCCAGCCACGGAAATCCGGCCGTCCTTGGTCAGGTAGACAGAGTGCTCCTTGATCAGCTTTTCTACCTGAAACATGGCATTTTGAAACGTTATTGGTGAGTTCCTTTGGTCCGATGGCAAAGCATTCCCCTATTGGTTCCTTGTTCAGATCTTACGAAAAGGGTACAAAGTCAAGCGGCGTGTAAGCACACTGCATTTCAAAATGAGAGGTCAAGACAATCGTAATTTATTGCGCGGCCGCGCGCGGGCCGTATGTAACACATGCGGTGGCACACGTTCTGGAGTGTGCCATCAGTTGGTCGATTGAGGGGCGAAGGCAGGAAAGTATTACGAATTCAAGCACAGGCAGGAGTCTATGACAGGTGATATCGAATTTTCCCATCCCTTTGACGCCCGTACTCAACAGCCAGGCAGGGGAAGCGTCCGTGCAGCGCGACGGCGAGCGACGTCCTTCGTCACGCCCAGCCACACCAGCGCGGCATATTACGATTGTCTTGTCACGAACCATGTCACGAAGACAGTCGGGGCGTGGGTTCCCGCCCGGCGCCACTCCCTTTCCCACCACTCATTGAACGCCCCAAGCCGCAGCGATCGATGGAAAACAGGCTGTGCCGCCCAAATCGACAAGCCCCGACTGAGCACAGCGATTTCGACTGCAGAAGCGCGACACATTTCGCGCCCTATCTACGGACACGCGGGCCGGGCGCGTAAAAGCTGCCTATTTAGAATGAAGTATTACGAGCTGGCTATGTCACGATTACCCCTTGTCAGTTCTCGCGAATGCTGTGTCTCACCTGTTGAGGATTGATTCCAGTGTAGCAGAACATTCCAATTTGATCAGTTATGTGCTGCCAATTGCGTTTAGATCCCTCCTTGGCTAGCAGATCCCGCAGTTGAGTTCGCATAGAAAGAATGCGGTCAGCCATACCTTTCACATCGAACAAGTCAAAACAGTTCATGTTAATCGTATGGGCGGGGACGGTCAAGTTCTGCGCTTCTCGCAAAGCCCACCTCCTCACCGTGCTTCGGTAGGAAGTTCTGGCGAAGGCGCGATGTTTCGACTGTCTCCGCTTCCAATAGTGCCGGACCAACGTTCGCCTTTAAGACACATCCGAGACAAACAAGGATGTTAGTCCACACTCTTCTCCGTTCCTGTATGAAAAAGGAAAAAGTCAGCTCACCATTGCTTACGCAGAGCTGCATTGTTGAGAATTTTCGTGACAATTCGAGCGCCATGGATTGGTGGATTCGAGTAGAGAGGGCGGATGAGGATCTTCAGCTGTGAAGCGACGCGAGCTGCTTCTTCTGGGCTTTCACATATCACAGAAAATGCTCCAACTCGTTGTCCTGAAATATTACAAATATTTTGAAATTGGATTAGTATTAGCTGCATCGATTTGAGAAACATGAGAAACTGATGGAAATGTATTGTATTGGAACACTCCCACTTACACAGGACCTCATGGAAATAAGGCTAAACTCATTCATATTTGGACAGTAAAGAGACTCCTACAAATAAATACCCCCGCAGAGCTTATTTCTCGGCAAATTTAAGATGCTCTGATGCCCTGCCGATGCTTACCATTTTTTCAGAAACTTTTCCAAAAAAAATGCCGTCAAGGGGAGAGGGAGCGAAGAGGTCGTAACATTCCATCTACCAGTTTCAAATACTATAAACAGAAATCCGCGAGTAGCTTAG
>MU914366.1:3106-23307 GCA_036418165.1 Cooperia oncophora
AGCCAAATTCGGAAGAATTCGCAAAACGGTTCCAGAGCACTCCAGACACCGGGAAAAAGTAGTTTAAGATCAGCGAGGGGTTATTAGTCGAGAAGCGCGAGGCATACGTTGTGGGCGGGGCGTGCCCCGAGGTGGGTGGAGCCAAGCTTAAAATTTCGCAAAACGGTTCCAGAGCACTCCAGACACCGGGAAAAAGTAGTTTAAGATCAGCGAGGGGTTATTAGTCGAGAAGCGCGAGGCATACGTTGTGGGCGGGGCGTGCCCCGAGGTGGGTGGAGTCAAGCTTAAAATTTCACAAAACGGTTCCAGAGCACTCCAGACACCGGGAAAAAGTGGTTTAAGGTCATCGAGGGGTAACCGGTTCACAAGTGTAAGCATACCTGTTGTGTGTGGAGCGTGCGTCAAGGTGAGCGGGACCAGCCTCAAAAATTCTTCAAGCGGTTCCAGAGCACTCCAGGCACTCCAGACCTCTATGTGATACGGCCCGGCTTTGCGGGGCGTGGCTCCATCGCGCCTACCTGCATTCGTATGATCAAATGCTCGACTAATACCCGGCTTTTCTCTCATCTGTCCACTTGATCAACGCTCCTTACCACCACTCCATACACCGTAATAGTGTTGAAAGGAGCAGGTATGATGCTATTGGTCAAAGAATGTTGACCACCTGTTCGGGTAAAAGAAGAGCCTGATACTAGGCGGCTAATGAAATGTGTGGAAGAAGGTAAGCGCGGCGGAGCCGCGCAGTATCCTAGGAGGCGCGCCGGAGTCAGCCGGCGAAGCCGGCTGGTATAATAATAGCACACAAGTATGTCGAGGAAAAATCAACGAAGTGATCCTCCCGTCGAATAAGCAGGAAGAAATAGCGTGGGGTGTTTAGGTGTATAAAGGCGTATTATATAACCCTCGTCTGTGAAAACATCGTCCACAATTTCAGGTCGTTGGTAATGTGGTTTCAAAACGATTGTATAGGCCTCAGTGAAGTGATAGTGAACAAAACAGCAAAAAACGACAATGTTTAACAGTGTCTCTTCCTCTCAGATTCTCTGCTTAGACGACGTACAATGTTAGAAAGTGGGAAGAAACAAGTGTAAGCTCGGAGTCAAGGTTTTTGCCTAATGTCAAAGAGGAGAAGTGTTAGGTGCAGGGCATATAATGATGGAGATGTTGGTCGGGTCTGTGCAACCGCTCCCCCTGAAAGTGACTTGATACGGCCCCCTCTCATCCCCACCCATCTCAGCGGGGAGGGTGCGCGGGGGGGGCAGGAGTAACTGTTAACACTTCTCGTTCCAAAATAGGGATCTTTTCATGGGCAAATATCACGAATCGTTGTTTGTTTAGTTTTGTTACAGAATACAGTTACTTGAGATGACGTACAATGTCACACATCCTTATTACACCATCTATGATGCGAATGAAATCACTGCCCCACTTAACAGGGACATCGAAAATAGCTGGGGCCGTATGCTATACAGGGAGGGGGCCCAATAAAAAAACACTTCTTAATTGACTTTCGCGCTATAAGTTACACTTTAATGGATTCTGATCGGACCTTTTCACTGCCATATTAAAAGCATATTAAATACTATCATGATACTCCGCCACAGCCTTCTGGACCACCGCCATCGAGAGATTCTGCCACGCAACCATGGTTCGGTGCCTGAGTTCAGCGAGATCGTTGATTTCTCCGCCACTGTAGACCACCCTATTGAACTCCGCCCGAACCAGGTAATTGAGGGGTTCAGGTCAGGTGACCTGCTTAGATATTCCATCTTCTTCAGGTACTCAACGCCCTTCCATTCCAAGTAGGCGAGAGTTTTTCCAACGCCCTTCGATTCCATGTGGTGGCACCCAATGCTGTAGCAGTACAAAGTTTCCAAGAAGGTACGGGCGACGACATGTGGGAGGATATTCTTCTCGAGTTGCTCGATGTAACCGCCAGGCTCACCTTCAGTCCGGGGTCCATAAAATATCGTTCATCTTGTGAATATCTTCAAGTCGTCTGCTGTGAACAGAGAAATCGAAGGCCTTTTAAAAGCTTTCCCATTCCTGAACTTTGCCGCTGAATTTTGGGATTGGTATGGGGGCAAGCTGTGTGGGTAGGACTCCTTCTTCGAGTGACACCGCTGTGCAACTCGAACGTGCCGTACCGCGAATTCGGGAATACAATAAAGAGGAAGTTCGAGGACGCAGCAATGAAGGAGGTCGACGGCGACTCCCTGAAGTGCCTAGTTTTCGTCGCAGGCCTAACGGACCCGTCTCACTCGGAGATGCGACTTCGGCTACTCAATCACTTCAATCGCATGAAGGAAGGCGATCCATCTCCTGTCCTTGATGATTTCATCAACGAATGCGAGACATTCGTCACGCTGCGCTCCGACAACAGCACAATGGAGCACAAGGACGTGAATGCTGCGTACCAGAAGAAATTCTCGAGGAAAAAGGAGACGCCACCCGAAGAACGTAACGTTCCGACAGCGTTCTTCATCACGGGAACAGTATCAGCGTCAGAAGGCTAACAACAACGACTCAGACTTCCCACAACAGCGGCTCCGGAACGGAAACAGCAATCGAAATTACCGCTGCAAGAGCGTTGAAATGCCGACGTATGACGCCCGGACATACCTGAAGGTGCGAATCAACGGAAGATCCACTCGCCTCCAGCTGGATACCGGCGCAGACATCACAATGATCTCCAGTCGCACATGGAAGGCCATCGGATCTCCACCCATTGCTGCCTCTACAACTCCAGTGAAGACCGCCGACGGCTCACTGATGAAGATTCTCGGACATTTTGCCACCGACTTCACAATTTACGACCGACACCAGACGCCCACGGATGGACATGGAACCTGCTATGTAACCGAGTCTACTGATCTCCTAGGACTCGAATGGTGTGTCCAGATGCCCGAATACCGTCAAATGAAGGAGCAATATCACTGCAGGCTGGCAACTGCTGCCCTGGAAAGTCTTCGCAGCGACACTGCGAGACATCTGAAGACAAGATTTCCGGAAGTCTTCAGCCCTGGACTAGGACACTGCACGAAGGCCAAAGCCAAGCTGTTTCTGAAGCCTGATGCTCGTCCTGTCTACAAGCAGAAGAGGCCCGTGCCGTTCGCCTCCCAACCCGCAGTGAACGCCGAAATCGACCGTCTGCTCAGCGAAAACGTTCTAGCAGCCGTCGACCACTCACATTGGGCTGCCAATCGTCGTTGTGAAGAAGAGCAATGGGACTATACGGATATGCGCCGACTTTTCTACGGGGCTGAACGATGCCCTCATGCTCCACCAGCATCCACTGCCTACTATCGAAGAAGTCTTCACAAAGCTAAACGGCGGACAGCTTTTTTCTCAAGTGGATCTGGCAGATGCTTACCTGCAAATCGAGATGGATGACGACTCAAAGGAACTCCTCACGATAAACACCCGTGGTCTATTCCGCTACAATCGTCTTCCATTCGGAGTCAAGTCTGCCCTGGTAATTTTCAACAGATCACCGACTCCATGATCGCAGTACTTCTGGGTGTCGCTGCCTACTTGGATGACATCATGGTCACTGGCACTTCCGACGAACACCGTCGAAACTTGGAAGCCCTATTCAGGATTTCCAACTACGGTTTCCGCGTCAGGATCGACAAATGTCACTTCATGATGCCCGAAATCAGATACCTCGGAAACATCATCGACAAGGATGGACGACGACCGGATCCTGAGAAAATCCGAGCTATTACCGAGATGCCGCCACCGAGGGACACAACACGATTGTGCTCTCTTTTTGGAATGATGAACTTCTCATCCAAGACATGCGTCAACTACGCGCACCAATGGACGCTCTTCTGAAGAAGGATACTCCCTTCAAGTGGTCTGCTGAATGTCGAGACGCCTTCGAAAAGGCTAAAGAAGTTCTGACATCACCACTGCTGCTAACTCACTACAATCCAGAGTTAGAACTCATCGTTGCTGCCGATGCCTCTGACTAGGAAGTGGAGCAGTTATTCTGCATCGCTTCCCGAACGGAACCGAAAAGGCTGTTAGTCACGCAAATCGAAGCCTCACAGATGCAGAAAAGAAGTATGGTCAGATCGAAAAGGAAGGACTAGCGATCGTCTTCGCCGTCCGCAAGTTTCATCGCTACTTGCTGGGGCGACGATTCACCCTCCTCACCGACCATAAGCCTCTTGTCGCCATTTTCGGGAATAAAAATGGAATTCCCACCCACTCTGCAAACCGCCTTCTCCGATGGTCGCTAATTCGACAAGGATACTATTAGGTTGTCCGGAAAGTTCTCAGCGTTTTGGGTGTTTCACTTTAAACGATCGTAACTTTTTAATACTCATCGGATTTAATCGAAATAGGCACCATTCGAATCAGCACACTTTTGCCAATGTGACAGCAGTCGAGAAATCCCATCAAAGTAAAAACTGGGTGGTCGAAAATTCACGAAATCCACTAAGGCTTTTTTGCCTGGTCCTGATTGATGAAGTATTTTCCAGCAAGGGAGTTCTGAAAATGTTAGAAAAGGTGATAGTCGGTTGGTGAAAGGTCTGGAGAATATGGCGGTTGAGGTAGAACTTCAACCCCCAATTCGTTCAATTTATGGATAGTGATTTGTGAAACGTGTGGGCGGGCGTTGTCATGCAAAGGAATCGGACCCTTTCTTTTGATAAGTGTTGGCTGCATCTGACAAAATTTTCGGTACAATTCGTCGATTTCTTCACAGTAGGGTTCTGCTGTGATGGTTTGGCCTGGTGATAAAAAGTTATAGTGGATCACACCAGCCGATGACCACCAAGCCGTGACCAGAATCTTTTTTTCGTGAGGGTTCGGCTTTGAAAATTACCTCGGTGGTTCGTCGAATCCAACCACTGTCCGGAACGTCTCCTGTTATCATACATGACCCATTTTTCATCACAGGTGACAATTCGGCCCAAAAACAGGTCGTTTCTGCTGCGCAAAAGCAATGCAGAAGGAACCTCGAGACGTGCCGATTCCTGCCGGTCACTCCGATTGTGGGGCACCCAATTGTCGAGTTTTTTCACCTTCCCAATGCGTTCCAGACCATCTGCAACAGTGGATTTGCCAACGCCTAGCTCTTCTGCTATCTCTCGAACTGTTTGGGATGGGTCAGCCTTCAAAATCCCCTAAAATCCTCGTCAGATATTGCTTTAGGTCGACCGCTATGAGGTTCATCTTCAAGGCTGAAATCTCCAGAACGAAATTTGTTGAGCCATTGCCGCACAGTGCTTTCTCTAGCACTATTGGGCCCCCACACCTGGTTAATTTGTTGAGCTGTTTCGATTGCGGATTGCCCCAATTTATAGTCGAAGAAAAAAATCGTCCGAAGTGCTCTTTTCACATGCTTGAAAAAATCTTGAAAAAAGGGGTTTATCAAGCAATGGTGAAACGGCAATTATACCATCAGATAGCGCAAGAAATTCTCTACAGGATGTGCTACTGAGAAGCAAGGCAGAATGAGTTTTTAATCAGCAGTGAATGTACAAAAAATAGGTGCACAAAACGCTGAGAACTTTCCGGACAACCTAATACTTCAAAATCGAGTATCGCAGGACCGTGGAATGTGGACAGGCTGACGCTCTCTCTAATTGCGGAGAAGACTTCACTGGAGGAAGACATCGTCATCGCTCAGGCAGCCCAAGATGTCGAAAAAGTTTGCAGTGCTGTCACCGCCAGCCTACCGGTGACACTGGAGACCGTAGCAAAAGAGAGTCTTGCTGACGGAACCACAAAAGAAATCATGGAGTGCGTACGTCAGGACAAGTGGCCCCACAAGTCTTCTAGCGACATTCTTCGTTTCTACGCAATCCGTCACTCGCTTTCACTTCAGAGCGACTGCTTATTCTTCGGGCCACGCGTCGTCATACCACTGAAACTTCGTCCTCACGTGTTACGTCTGCTGCATGAAGGACACCCGGGAGCCACACGAATGAAGATGTTGGCCCGCTCCTATGTCTATTGGACCAATATTACCAAGGATATTGAAGACTACGTGAGAAACTGCCGAAACTGTCAAGAAGTAGCCAAGGCATCAGTGAAGACTGAACTTTTCTCCTGGCCAGCGGAAGATCGTCCTTGGCATCGAATACATGTCGACTACGCCGGACCAGTCAATGGAAAAATGTTCCTCGTGATTGTCGACGCCTACTCCAAGTGGCCGGAAATCATCGAGATGTCTTCTACTACGACCAAGGCTACGATTCGAGAATTGACGAAATTATTCGCACAATTCGGTAACCCTGAAACTCTCGTCTCAGACAACGGCAGGCAATTTACATCGCAGGAATTCACCGACTTCTGCAGACTGAATGGTATTACCCACGTTCGGTCGCCACCATATCATCCACAATCAAACGGTCAAGCCGAACGATTTGTCGACACGTTCAAGAGAGGACTTCAAAAACTACAGGACTCTCAAACGACAGCAGAAGCTTTACAGAAATTCTTGTTCACCTATCGTCGCACGCCTTGTCCATCTCGCCAAATGGGCAAATCTCCGGCAGAGAACCTTTCTCGGACGTCGACTACGCTCAACGCTGTCGCTGCTGTCTACTTTCACACCGAAGAAGACACGGAATGAACGCATGGAAATCCAGTTCAACCTTCACAATGGAGCGCGCAGAAGAGAATACAGACCAAACGACATCGTCTGGGTACAGGATCTCCGACGAAAGCAACGATGGATTACTGGGAAAGTGCTGAAACGGCAAGGAAATGTCCTCTATGACGTGCTACTCAATGGAAGTATACATCGTCGTCACGCCAATCAGATGCGACCACATGGAAAAGCACCAACAGGAACGACTCTCCTGGATCTCTTCGACCTGCCCAGTGAACCTTTTGGACACAAACCGTCAACACTCGCAGACAGTGCACCGGAAATCACCACGACAACGCCTGAATGCCAGTACGAATCCACGACGACAACGGTTTCGACGCCAGAAGAGACGACTTCGCAGTTGGAACCACGTCCGCAAAGACGTCGTCAGCAGCCAAGCCGCCTTCACGTCAACCCGATGCTCAAATCATATGTGTAGTAAATAGAAATAGTAGCTTGATTGTAAACTTATTTCAGATGAACATAGTCTAATTGATTGTATTTTTGTCACAGAACCTCTGTTCATCTTAGGGGGAGGTGCTGGGGTTGGTCGCAGATCACCACAACGATCTGTAACCTGTTCAAGAAGCGGCCCGCCATTTAGCGGCTCGCCATTTTCTAGAAAGCGCCTTGGGCCTATAAAAGGGCCACATTTGTATTGTACTCATTCTTCTCTCTATTCTTCTGCTGTTCCCTAATAAATATTCTCTGGACGACTCCGGCAGCCACATAGAGCCAATTGGACCATTGTGTGCATTTGGAAGCAAAGAGATTGCAAGCATACCTTTCAGCGAATGGGTAATGAATCTTCAAGAATTCATGAGTAACAATTCTCGCGCTCACCAAGCATATCTCACCGGAAGATCGTATGAAGGTGACAGTGACAGGCTACATGGCATTCGTTGGAATCCGGTGCAAGATACGCTCCATATCACCGCAATGTTGCTTCCTTCGCAGCAACAACGAAGCGCACTGTCTTACGGGCAATCGCTTCGAACTTCGATCCTTTAGGGTATTTGATTCCACTGTTTGTGCCGCTTAAGATCTTCCTTCAAGATCTTTGGAGGCGCAAGCAGGCTTGGGATCAACCCCTTAGCGATGAAGGTGTTGCTCGATGGAACGAATTCGTAAACAGAGGATGCAGATGTTCTGAACCAAAATTCATCATATATAAAGATGAACATTCTGAATACGAGTTACTTCTTTTGGCAGATGCATCAAAACATGCATTTTCCGCAGTTGGCTATCTGCTAAGCAGATCCGGCGATCAAGTCCAATCGCATCTCTTGATGGCTAAAGCCAGAGTCGCTCCATTGCACGAGACTACCATCCCTCGTTTGGAACTCATGGCTTGTCATATTGCGATGCACTTACTAGGGAGGTCGTTCAGGACGTGGAGCGCTTTTTGAAAACGGTTTTTTGCATGATGTGGGGTCACGTGCATGGAGTACCAAACTGGTGTTCATTTTTCCTGAACGCCTCTGGGAATGCCAAAAATGGAGTGAAAAAGAAGTCCATGGAAACCGACTGTTTTTGAGCCTGAATGGGCTCTAAATCACTCGCAACTTCGGCCAGTTGCTGCCTATAGGGTCCTTATAAAGGTTGTACTGGTATCGATGAGAAAAGTAGTCGCCAATGGGGTCTTACTTGTGGCACGTAGTTTAAGAGTCGACGGCTAGTTGGAATGGGCTCTTAAGCAATCGAAGTGATAGCTGCGCCAACGATCGGATGGCCTAGTGGATAGCGTGGAGGATTCTCAAGCAGACGGTGGGGATGGGGATGATGGTTCGACACCCCTCAGCTTGCGCGTTTTTTTTTTATTTTCGTTGTTGTCGCTTCCATATACGTCTGTTAATGAATTTTACTCGGATATCTGCCATTTATAGGCACATCCTAAATAGTTATACCCCGTAGTCGGTGCTATTCAGCAATTTCGATTTCACATACCATTAAGCAAGAACTTGTCTGAAAGCTGAGCTTATGTTATTCGGTGCCCTGATCACGACTATGGCATTACTTTCAGCTCTAGTGCCATTTATCTCCAATTTGGAGCCACGTCTTTCTCCCACTGGAGTCGCTATGTACATTCGTTTGAGGGACTTGCAGGGCCATTCTGACGATTGGGTTGACGTCAAGAATAAGTGTCAGAATCGTGATCAGGACCATCGATTACCCCTATAGGCAAACTTTCAGCCAAAAAATTTTTTTGACTTTTTTGAGTCTGTGCATTGGGTTATGCTCAAGAGTCACTTTGTTGAAGTCGTACTTTTGCTGGTTATCGAAACCCTCATTCAGTGGTACGGAGACAAAAAACTAGCAACAATAGTGACTGCTTAATATATTTTATACTTTGTAATTGTTTTATTTTCTTAAAAATCCAATTTTGTAGTTACTTATATCGATTATTATCTTTCTACATTTATTTATTCTTTGAGTTTTTTGTAGAGTTTTAAAATGATTTTTGTGTTTTTAAACTATATTGAATGTTAGTTAATAGCAAAACCATAAACGCCATCGAAAAAAGAACAAAATAGTCATCATTCCTCCAGGTGCATTTGAAAAAGTGAAGAAATCGGATGAGTCTCTCCTCTTGGTAGGGGAGGACGACATCTTCGTTGAGCGAGCCGTCGCGGGGGTCGACATGTCCAGGATGGTTTTTCACTTGTTCTGCGGCCACCCATGCCCATGCCAAGTATGAATGGACCTTATGAGCACCAAATCCGCGATGCGGCTGCCCGGCGGCCCACCACGTCATCGCTACGTCATCGCAGCTCCAAAGTTGTGGGTCTCTGGTCATCAGGGCACGCCATCTTTGTGATCATCACAACGGGGGGGTCGTATTTGCCCGCGATGGGGGGGGGGTCGTAAACGCATGGCCCATGTTGAAGTGGAGAGAGCGGTGATACACGGTACAAGTGAAAAGAAGCTCAAAAGGGACGATGTAGATGACAATAAATAGAACTAGGCACTATCAAAATATTCCTAGGTCCAAGAACTAAAAAAATATTGCTGAAACTTTTTCCTCCTTCCTCACAAAAAAACTTCAAGACACTTCGCCCACCAACCCTCCTCATCTGGTCTAGATAAATCCCAATCCACTAATCCGCAAAATCTAGAAAAGAATCCATTGCAAAAGCTACCTATGAAACCGGAGAAATTGAATCCTGAGCAATTTCCTCACAAAAATCAAAAAAAAAAACTCAACAAAACAAAATCAAACTCAACAAAAATAAACAATCAAAATAATTCGCAATCAAATGGATAAGAAAAAAAAACTCACCAGGCCAGCTGGGAACCGGAACTATGGATTACTTTTGAATTTTGGCTGTTCGCGGTCAGCGCGCTCATACAAGCTCATTGGTGCGCGCTATTTTACGGCCTGGAGCCAATTTCAAGCCAAACACGTGAAAAGTACCCCTCATTTGAACACCCATAACTTCGTTGAAAGTGAAGCTATCGGAGAGGGGTAAGTGGGAATGAGTAGAGCTAGGTTGGCTCTTGTCACCTGAATTGAGCGATTTCAAAAAACGTTCCGATTCCAGAGATTTTCCCCGTTGTGATCATCGTTGTGATCCGTCTGTGATCATTTTTGCGAACCGCGAGTCGCTACGCTTTGGACGTCCATGGCAAGCTTCATACACGGCCTTTCGTAAAAAAGAATTGTGCCGGAAGCTTGAAGATTTCTACTTTCCAGCAAGGCTTTAATTTTCTTCCTAGGCCTGCTATTCGAAAAAATTCCCCGTTGTGATCATTTCGTAACCATCCCCCACGACACGAAAAATCAGCCCCTCCGAGGCCATGAAACCTCCAGTTGGCTTGAAGACTTTGGTATGCTTCTAAAACACATGTTTTCGCAAAGGGTATCAGGAAATAGGCCATTGGGCGCCAAATTGGCATCACCTCTGCAATGCGCCATGCATGGGGCTTTCACGCAGGTGTTTGGAAGGTGTAACTTCTAGATAGGGCTTCCCAATTGCAAGCAAATGTGCTCCTGCAATCAGAAAAGTCCGGGAATGTACTTTCCTCTGTTTATTCATCGTCAGTCGTAAGTCCTTTCCATTGTTTATAAATTCATGGTGTCCTTGTGGGCGGTGATCGTAGCTCCTATCATCGCCCCTTCCTCGTAGGTATTGTCAGTATGCTACACCAGCGCCAGAGTGCTGGACGTGCTTGGGACGTACGTAGGTACTGCGACCCCCCCCCCCCGCTCGACAGCAAAATTTTGTAAAAAAAACCAGAAATTTTTGGGAAAAAATAGACAAAGTGGTAGGAGGTTGGAAAAATCTAGGGAAGAGGTAACATGGGGAGGGGGTCGTACTTGAAGATGGAATTAGGGGGGTCGTATTTTTCAGGAAATGATCACAACGCAATGGCGTGCCCTGCTGGTCATCACTGTCGACCAAATGGTCGGTCTATCACAACTCAAAAAAGTCAAAAAAAATTTTTTGGCCGAAAGTTTGCCTATAGGGGTAATCGATGGTCCTGATCACGATTCTGACACTTATTCTTGACGTCAACCCAATCTGGCGTCAGAATGGCCCTGCAAGTCCCTCAAACGAATGTACATAGCGACTCCAGTGGGAGAAAGACGTGGCTCCAAATTGGAGATAAATGGCACTAGAGCTGAAAGTAAATGCCATAGTCGTGATCAGGGCACCGAATAACATATAAAGCTCAACTTTCAGACAAGTTCTTGCTTAATGGTATGTGAAATCGAAATTGCTGAATAGCACCGACTACGGGGTATAACTATTTAGGATGTGCCTATAAATGGCAGATATCCGAGTAAAATTCATTAACAGACGTATATGGAAGCGACAACAACGGAAAATAAAAAAAAACGTGCAAGCCGAGGGAGTCGAACCATCATCCCCCATCCCCACCGTCTGCTTGAGAATCCTCCACGCTATCCACTAGGCCATCCGATCGTTGGCGCAGCTACCACTTCGATTGCTTAAGAGCCCATTCCAACTAGCCGTCGACTCTTAACTACGTGCCACAAGTAAGACCCCATTGGCGACTACTTTTCTCATCGATACCAGTACAACCTTTATAAGGACCCTATAGGCAGCAACTGGCCGAAGTTGCGAGTGATTTAGAGCCCATTCAGGCTCAAAAACAGTCGGTTTCCATGGACTTCTTTTTCACTCCATTTTTGGCATTCCCAGAGGCGTTCAGGAAAAATGAACACCAGTTTGGTACTCCATGCACGTGACCCCACATCATGCAAAAAACCGTTTTCAAAAAGCGCTCCACGTCCTGAACGACCTCCCTAGTTAGCTCAGTTCCTCTACAAGGAATTGAAGCTTCCTTTCAAGGCGATTAGTTTCTTCTCCGATTCGCACGAAGCGCTTCATTGGATTCATTCTAGTGGATCGCTTCAAATTTTTGTTGCGAACTGTGTTCGGAAGATTCTTCCGTTCTTGATACCCCCGCCAAAGCCAACATTCCGTCACCTTTCACTACGTAAATACGAAGGTCAATTTTTCACGCAGACTGTGCTAAGGATATGCTCCGGTTCATCCGTGGAGGAATGGCTCACCGTATATACGCCTACTCCTATCTCAATGGCCGAAACAGGATGTAGACTTCACAGTCCGACCTGCATCAGTTCTAGATACAGACCTGGAGTATGTCGAATCTATTGTAACGTCAAGTTCTGTTCTCGGTCGATTCTTCCTTTCGAACGCACTAATGCTGCGACGTATTGGTACGCATTACCACATACTTCACTTCATTCACGACACGATTTACGTTAGACTCTCTTCGAAGTCCCGTAAACGAGTCGATGAATGTTTACCGCTTTCAATTGCACAGCTTGCTCGAGCTGCCGAGCTTATACTCTCACGAGAACATCAGAGAGAAGCTGTACAATTGAGTCGAGAAGACGTTTATCCGATTCTCTTGGTATCATTCGAGTCATTCCAACATACGGGACTGGACTATTTCGGTCCGATAAACGTTGCCGCTACCGAGTCAGGTAGTAGCAAAGTTTGGGGGCTGCTTACATGTATGGCATCTCGAGCTTTGCACCTTGAACTCGTTCTCGATAATACAGCACATGAGTTTTTATTAGCCTTTCGTCGCTTTATTGCTCGAAGAGGAACTCCGGATCTTCTTTTGAGCGATAACGCGTCGACCTTTAAATTAGGGCGAGGAGGTACTCATAAACGAACTCGTTAGAATTGCTAACGATACAACCGTGACTGACTTCACCACGAAGAATAGTCTTCAGAAATTCATCACTCCACTCTCGCCGTGGAAGGGTGATTTCTACGAGAAGACTAGTCGGAATGGTAAAGAAGGCCCTATACAAAACAGTTAGTCGTAATGTGCTGAATTATCGCACCTTTGAAACCCTGATCATTGAGATCGAAGCTACGCTCAACACACGTCCCTCTGACGTCGTTGAGTACTGCATCTTCGACGCAGTTCAACACGCTTCGTCCCATTGATCTCATCAGTCCTTACTTTCATGTAGGACACCTTACCGCAACGTCGCAAGTTTCAGACTTCTTTGTCGACGATGTCTCTGACTCGCAGGCAAAGGAGCAGCTGAAAGAGCGACATAACACCCTAGTTACAGCTCTTGACGATTTCTGGAAGCTTTGGAGCGAAGACTATCTTCAATCATTAGCCCAACGCTCCCAGAAACCGGCCAAGAAGCAGGTAGGATCACATGTACATCCAGCGGTTGGAGACCTTGTAATTGTTCGGACGGATGACATGCCAAGAGCACGTTGGCCTCTTGCAGTCATTACACGTCTTAACTATTCCAAGGACAACTCTATCCGTTCTGTACAGATCCGAACTGCTAGGAACAGTTTGATGGATCGTTCCATCAAACATCTCATTCCCCTTGAGATACATGTTCCTACAGAAATTACCGCAGAAACATCCTCAAAAACACCTAAGAGGATACAACCGCCGAGACAAGCGAAACGTGTAACTCCCCACTAACTCCACTAATTCCACCTTAATTATTCTCTCATTACCTTTAATCACCTTCCAATAGTAGTTTTAGTTCCCTTTAGTAATCCATTTTGGTGAGTTACTCGTAGCGCTTGCATTACCGCACTATCCTGTGGCGACGCTGCATGCATCGCCTCGGGACCCAATAAGGATTGCGTAAGGCAAAGGGCAGCCATGTCACTCGATGGCTCGATATCGATCGTTGCCAACCATTCGCCCTACTAACATACCATGAACGGTTGCTCTTTCCCTTATGCTTAATCCTTATCACTCTTATCTGTTCTTCTTCCATATTGTTCTTCTTGCTTACATTAGTTTTTTCTTGTGTGTTGTTCCTTCATATACTAATACCATCTATTTTTAGGTTGTTCTTTCGAGTGCAATCAACTACTAACAAGCTACTGAACTATGCAAAGGAAGAGAAGATCAACGCGCAAGAAGAAGACGCCAACTACATCTCAGTCAACAGCAACAACAACACCAACATCGACGACGATGCCATTGGAGGAAAAAGAACAGCTGGCAGAAACGCCAGCACTTGTGCAGCAGATTACCGCAGAGTTTACGCAACAATTATCGCTCGAAAGCCAGGTAGGGGAGCAACCGGCCTATAACGATAACGTAAGCATAGAGCCAGGTCGCGCTTTTGCTTTCGAATCGTTGGTCGCCGCGGGCAAGGTGGATCCCACCAAACCCGACGCGCGATTCTGTGCCGATTATCCCGTATCAGGAGTCAGACAGCGATGATAGGATAGCTGAGGACCGTGCCAGGCGGAACCGCCCAACTCAGCCCCATGTGCCTGGAGTGGAGGCGCTGGACCAATCTGTCCCTAAAGACGAGGAGGTACCGCTTGCCGCGGACAATCAGCTTTTATCGCAATTCTGTTTTAAGGAGAGAAAGTGAAGCGTTCGTACTTCGTCCAGCAGAAGGCAACGGATGTTCTCGGCATCAGTTCCTTCGCAGACGGCGCACGAACCAACTTCACAGTCAGGAATTCTGCCATTGGAGTTAACATTCAACCCACGAGAGCAGAATATCGTGGACTACTCCCGGATCATTCGTAACGTAGGTAACGCTATGCGCAACGCGCATGACGTATCTACAAGAGATTCGGGAGCTGCGCAACACGCATGACGAGTATCTGCGAGAATTCGAGAGTCTCCGCGATAAGGTGGACCCTCCGGGCCCATCGCATCTGACTCCCGCGCGGATCCCAATTCGCAGAAATCCTGCTCCTGCAGATGTCTTTCCTTTACCGCCCGTTACCGCCAATAGTTCATTCCTGTTAAAGACACATGGTACGCTCAAACTCATTGAGGGTGTATGAGACTATCAGCCCCCCAGCTGTCGATGTGTCGTGGTCCCCCCGCCCAAAACTGCACGGGGTCAGAGTACGGGGCCGTGGGAAAGTCGTAATTCCTTGCTACACCGCCCTCACGTTTATGCTAACACCATCCGCGCGGCGCGGTCGCGTGCAGCTCTCTTGGCTTTTTGCCAAGTCCTGTAATTGCGCTTTGGAATACAAGTACAACGCAATTTCTTTATGCGGATAACATTTTAGGTTCTGCAAAATAAGAACCGAAGATGATGACGAGGGCTAGAACTCAAGAGCAACTGTGCTGCTTCTGCAATATCCCTCAGAGGCCGCGCATTCCCACAGAACATGACAAAAACGGACAACATGACAATAAAACATGACAATACAAGCAAAACACAACAAAACGCAATTACCTAACATTTGAGGTATTGCTCATGCTTGAAAGTCCGAATAGAAGGTGATGAAGATGACAAAGGCTAGAAATGGAACAACAACGAATGTAGATGTAAATAAAAATTGAAAAAAACTAAGGAAACGCAATAAATCGCGTGTGCATTTCTGCGATCCGGCTCGAATCCGGCTCTAATGCTATAGAAATACTTCAAACTAACGAGTGGGACGCTTAGGCCGTTTTTATTTTGATGTTTTGTGGGAATGCGCGGCCTGCGAGGGCTGTTGCAGAAGCAGCACAGTTGCTCTTGAGTTCTAGCCCTCGTCATCATCTTCAGTTCTTATTTTGCAGAACCTAAATGTTATCCGCATAAAGAAATTGCGTTGTACTTGTATTCCAAAGCGCAATTACAGGACTTGGCAAAAAGCCAAGAGAGCTGCACGCGACCGCGCCGCGCGGACGGTGTTAGCATAAACGGGCGGTGTAGCAAGGAATTACGACTTTCCCACGGCCCCGTACTCTGACCCCGTGCAGTTTTGGGCGGGGGGACCACGACACATCGACAGCTGGGGGGCTGATAGTCTCATACACCCTCAATGTGTTTGAGCGTACCATGTGTCTTTAAGAATACTGTTGAAGAACTTACCGCTATGCAGCTTGCTGCAGTTTTTCGTTTCGTTGGGCAATATGCAGAAGATTATATGCAACCCAACTCTGCACCTACTGCGCAGAAGAATGTTGATCTTCTTACGAGCATATTGGCTATGGCTAATTCGCTTGAGTTGCTTGGGAGAACGACGGACAATGCCGCCGAGCTCATCAAGCAACTCGCGAATCAAGTTACCAGTTTGCCGTACGATTGTTTCAGTTTTTCTGTGCTTACAGCTTGGGCACAAGAAATTGTCCACAGTCTTACCGCTATGTCCGTTCATCGGGATATTCTCCAAGAGGGAATTTTCCCATGTTTTGTCGTTAATAAATATCGCAGACAGTTGCAAGATGCGATGAAAAGATGCAACGTTTCGGATGCACCGATTTCCTCATAACTCAGGCCTCAGGCTTGAGCGCATTTTTGACTAGATATTTACGGGCGATAGAAACGGCACAGATCCTCATATAGCAGACCTGCGAGGAGGCGAAGCAGACGCCCGCACCTTTCATGCAGGACGTCCAACCAAGCTCCTCCAGGCGAGCTTCCAGCATCCAATGCTCATTTCGCCCACACTTTACAGTGGTGGCGAGATAACTTTTCGCGAGAGCTTGATCATGCGCAGACTAAGCGCATCATTGATCAAGTCTCAAAACATGCTGAGGAATACGCCAAGTCCTCACCTCAGCCCTTACCGTAACAATCGAAGCCCCAGTTCAAATCTGGAGGATCCGGCTCTCCGCAGAGACCAGCTTCGGTTTCATCACTGCTCCAACTACTTACGACGCCCTCACTTCTCTTCGCTCGGGGGGGGGGTGGGTAGACAGAAGTCCACTCTTCCAGGAGGCGTAAGCGTTGTCGTGGGCAGCATGGAGCACGAGAACGAAGCAAAGCGGCACTGTTGCGAGTCGCAGAGAGCTTCCAGCAGCCGTGAAAGTGGGAGAGGACCCCATAGGGAGCTTCTCCGCCACCGCCGCAGGCAGAACCCGACGATTCGCAACCGCCATGTATTTTCTGCTCAACCAGAAAACACTTTTCCGCTGAATGCAATTTCTACAAACGCTCTCAGAGAGAGCGAATATCCTTCGGGAGATTCACATTTGTAGTAATTGCCTCAAGGACCATTGGAGTTCTTGTTCCCGCGAACAACAGTGTCGTCTATGTAAACAAGGCGGTCATCCATCAGGCCATCTGCGTGCTTAACAGGCATGCTATTGTGGACATAGGCGTACCAGCTTACCGCTTCTATGAAGATCTAGCACGAGACACGTACATCGCCGATCGGAGGGAGTATCGTAGGCTTCGTGGCCTTCCTGATGAACCCCCCGAGCGGAGACGACGTTCTCGTTCTCGGTCTTACACTCAAGATCGTCCTCGTGACGACAGATGATCGTTTCGCTGATCCTCTCGCGCTTCATCGAGAGGCGGCAACCAGGGCTACCGCCAGCACCGTACTAAACAGTACGAATCACATAATTACTGCTGGGCGGGTGAAAAACACAGCGGTCGGTCGGGGTCTTACTACTTTAGGTTCGGTCGACAAAATGGGCAAGGAGGTTCAACACTAATAGGCAGAGACGATCAACAATGGTGGGCAAGGCGATCAACGATAATGGGCACGTGGCAACTACAACGATATCTATCCACTACAACAACAACGTCCATCCTCAACAACAACATCCGTCAAGCTCACAACCTATCGTCTTTGGTCAACGACTTCATTCAACGACTTTGGCTACACTTTGGTCGACAGCGTCCAGCGAGTGGAAGATCCCGACGCAGATTAGTTATCCTCTCCCTTTCCCCCTTTGTTTTGAGTCGCCCTTAAGACGCTCCTTCCCCTTTCTTTTCGAGTTTCCCTTGAGGCACTCTTCCCCCTTCTCGTGTAAATTTTGTATATTTGTCCCTCTTTTGAGGTACCCTTAAGGCTCTCATCTGCATGTATTTTTGAGGTACTCTAAGAGTACGTTTAAGATACTCTTGAGGTACTTCTTGCAAAACACCTCGGCATGTTTTTCATTCGCCATATGTATATTTTCCGCGTGCTGCCCTCTGAGACACCCTTAATGTGTCCCTTGCTGCCTTGTTTTGAGAGACGTCCTTAAGGTATCTTTTGAGGTTCATGCGGCGGTTTTATTCTCTTTTCGGGCAGCCCCCAAGGCACCCATTTATTGTCATGAGTATACGACTAAGATTAGGGACTGCGAGGAAGCACCAAACCATCGTTCTCCTTACCGCTTTACCGCCTTACCGCTTGTTTGGCCTAAATCAGACACTCGGTGCTATTTTCGCTAGGGCCCTCCGTCGTGCGCCCCACACCCCGCTGGTAGGTCTTTCTTCTTGTCTCGGGAGGGTCGAAGTTCGAGACTGTGGCCGGGCCACCGGGCGCCTGGGCTCTGCCGCGCTCTACGGCCAAACCGCGCTGCACCGTCAACCAATAGGCGTGTGCCACGTGACGCCACGCCGCGTGCTGCTACTATATAAGTGGCCGGCGGAGAGGCTCCCGCGCGGAGCTCTCTTGGCGTCCCTTCCCTGCTGGGAGGAGAGCACCCCTCTCCTGCCAGGAGGAAAGGTTGATGCCTGGCTCACGTGGAGTGGAAGCCCGAGTGGCACCAGACGCTGCGAGGGCTGACACTCGCGCAAGCCGGCAGAGTGCCGCCTTACCGCTATTATCGCTAATGGTATCAATCATGGATCGATGGGTTGGTCGTCCAGAACGGCAGGGATGAGTATAGGAAAAGGAAGATTGGTATCGTAACTTTGCGGATAAAATGTGAATATTTTATGTGTGTGTTTTGTGTGTTAGGGCAGATATCGGGATGCACCAGGGCGGGGGCCCTAAGGCGCTGTAGGTTGCTGTGTCATGTTGTATCATATCGGTTGTGCGTCCAGCGACCAGGGAACCCCTTGGTCTGGTCCTTGTGGCCGGGCCAGGGGTAGGCCAGTCGTGGGGACAGTGCTACCGCAAGTTCCCCCCACAACCCCCCGGGATAGGAACCCTGTAGACCCTCGGGGAGCGGAGGCTGCACTGGGGAGAGACCAGTGCGGTCCCCGAGGAGGACCCTTAGGATGACGTGAGTTCCTGGATTCGGGACTCACGGGGCTCTGAACCACCTCGATGCGTCGTGTTGGAGGGGTCAGAAGGGCGACTGCCTCTGAACCACGACACCCTCATTCTCAGTACTCGCTTAGTTCTAGCTCCCACGCAAGGTAATCCCGCCCAAAAGGTAAGGGACATAGGATGGACAATATTTATTATAACTATGAACTACTATCTCTTATTGTTGTTGATAAGTGTTAAATGAGCTGGTTGAAATTTCTCAAAACTTTCCGGACACCCTAATATGTGTGATCGCACCATGTGTCTGTAATTACTACTTCGATAACTTATTAGTGATCATTACTGAATGAGTCCAATATTGTACTACGGTTAACGAAATTTATCGTTGTAACGGTTTTCATCGTAGCAGAATAAGCTTTTTGAATCCCTCCGGGCGGTTGTATACGGCCATAAAAAAGGCGCCTCAATGAAAAGGATTCAACCAGGGGGGCGCGCGGAATTCTTTCAAAGAGGCGATCTCGGCATGATTCAGATAGCATCGGCGAATTGCCGATGTTATATATAAATACCACCAATCACGCCGTGCGATTGCGTACTCACTGCTTCTACCGTAGTCCACGTCTCATGCATATTCACACTGTGGCTACTGCGCCAACTATAATGAAGTAAAGGCAAAGAAAATGGCTGTGATTGTGCCAAAAGGGATAGTAAACGTTCGATTTTGTATCATAAATTTGTCTTTAATTGGTTTAATCATTGGCGCTTTTACTTCAGACCCTTTGCTAGTAGAGGATGCACTCCTCAAGTCAAACCGAGACTCATGATTGTTATAACGTGCTTAAAGGTGGTTATCTCGTGGTCAAGATGCCTAGCGCGTTGCGAACAACCATGAGTCTCGGTTTGACTTGAGGAGTGCATCCTCTACTAGCAAAGGGTCTGAAGTACAAGTGCCAATGATTGAACCAATTAAAGATAAATTTATGATACAAAATCGAACGTTTACTATCCCTTTTGGCACAATCACAGCCATTTTCTTTGCCTTTACTTCATTATAGTTGGCGCAGTAGCCACAGTGTGAATATGCATGAGACGTGGACTACGGTAGAAGCAGTGAGTACGCAATCGCACGGTGTGATTGGTGGTATTTATATATAACATCGCTAGTAGGATCCAGTCTTTTTTTTTCGTGCGCCACTTCA
>MU914367.1:4271-22296 GCA_036418165.1 Cooperia oncophora
TCTCTTCACCTTTACAGTCATAATCCCCGCAAACGAAAGGGGCGTGTGACGCAGCGCTGATTGCACCGCAGCCGGGACGCCTTTTTCCACCAGTGATGCCATACTGAACACGATACAGCTGATGGGAAACCTGGCTGCACCTAGCCATGTCCCCATCACACGCTCTGTCGTTTGCAGGGATCACGACTGTCTGAACTTTACCCTCCCTTTTCAGATGTGCCTTCCAAAAAACCGCGAGTAACTGCCTACTCAACATTCAAGATGAGAACTGTTAGAGCTGTATCCGATACCAGAACAACATCCTACAACAGCTGTTTTACACGGTACTTCTCTTACTTCTCTCTATAAAGATTATCTTCTTTCAGTTGATATCTTGCTGTAAACAACCTTTGTCACTTAGTCGTGTAACAAATCTCCTCAAATTATGGGAAAAAATCGAATAAAAAACGAACTGGTAAAAAAATGGGCGCGCAACTCGATCTCTCTGTATTGTGTGGCGACAGGATGTGATATGGAAATGGTGGTGAAAAGGTTTATTATCACTTTTTAAATGTTGTGTCTACTAAAATCTAGAGCCGTTATTAATAAACTGAGCAGATGAAATAATTTAAGCGAAATATGTTAGCCATATAAAAGATCATGGCGTAGTAACACATGACAAAACATTACAACATGGTTAAGCATGAGATTCAGATTAATCCTTTTTCTTGTCAACAAAATAAGAACTAGTGAGAAAAAAAAATGAAATGAGACGGTAACTTTTGTGAAGTAAAACGTACCACAAATTAATAAGTTAACAATCACAAGTCAAGTTCAATAATTATGTACTGAAACGAAAGTTAACGATAATTAGTAACGGACAACTAGTACTTGAATAGAATACGGCAACCCGACATGCCGTGTGGAACTTGATGCACCAACTTATACGATGTTTTGCTTATGTGGGAAGGGGAGTATACTCCATATTTACAGAGACATAAAACGATTCACCAAAAAAAAACACGAACTGTGCGCTCATTTCGCAAACTGCGCTCCAGTAAAGATGCGACGTGTTTGTGTAACAAGAAGTAAAAAAAAATTAAAACTACGACGCTTGATAGGCTAGGACGGGGGTGGCGGGACGGGGGAACTCGACTCGGCCCTTACCCCGCCACCCAAACAGAGAGATCGAGTGCCCATGCGCCGCCCATACACCACCCGCCTAACCTGATTCTGAATCGGACGAGTCACTGCTTGACGATGACGACGATCCAGAACTACCAGATGAGGATTCAGATGATGAGCGGGCACGACTAACCACATGTCGGGAAGCATCTGCGGTGGATGCTGCTAGAACAACTTTCGTGTTACAATCAGCTGAACGAAATCTCTGCACCGTTCAAAATGGACTCTGTTCAACTGTACCACACAACAACTAAATATTCTAAATAGTTCAACTACAAGAAAATGAAAACTTACCGTTCTTATTCGACTGCTGCGCCGAAACTGTTCCACCAAGCTTCTTTATCTTATCCTCGATTTCACGTTTACGCGTCTCGTTATCGCTTTTAACTGCTGTAATGTTTCCTTCAGATGATGGAGGATTGGTCACTATTAATAGAGGCAAATGAAAAACCCTATTCTATCACAAAATACTCACTCTTTCGCGGTTTCCGTTTCAGAGCGGCAGCAACAAAGGCTTCGAGGTCACGAAGGGTAACAGCTTTGAGAGTTTCAAAATCTATCTCAATTTCCTCTGGACTGATATCCTAAAAAAAATTATTTCAACTATTATAAGCAGCCGACATTTGACCCTTAGTAGGCGTACCGACAGGTCCTCTCGACTTTCAATAATACTGACGACCATGCTGAGTTTATCACCAGGAAGTTTGTTGATATCAAGGCTGAGTTGCCGCTTTTCATCGTAAGACATTGGCTCATGAGATGCTTCATCGCTTGAATCAAACTCATAATCATCCTTCCATGGCTTTCCATTCGCTGAACTCTCCGCTTTCGGCTTGTTCTTCGAACCAGGTCTACGCCCTCGACCGCAATATAACTTGGCTGGCTCGTTAATTGCATGAGATGGTGGACGCTTCAGAAGCTTCCTTGCGAGGCTGAAACAGTAACATATAACTTGTAAATTTTACGACAGATCCAACTATTATTTACCAACAACAACAAACATACCAGTGGTGAGATCGATGTGGCAGGTCCATTCGACAAGGGCGAATCTTCTTTCACATGGACAGGAGGACCACGGCGGGTTCTGTTTGCTGGCGTCAAAGGTTGAACAGTTACACCACACTGTGCTAACGTCTGCTGGACAGAAGTCACCAGAGCAGGAGGTACAGTTGGTACCGTTCCGTCTCCTTGCTTAGCCTCCTTCCTCTTCAACTGCAGCTCAGCAAGTTCAGTAGTTTGCTGCCCAATTTGGTCAAGACGTTCTTGTAGCTTCTTTCGTTGTGAATTCAACTAAAAAATGCATGTGTTTTGAAAAAAAATCTATTATCAATTTCCATCAAAATTTCCATTAATTACATGATCGAGGTAGAAGGCAAGTTGGTCGTCCTCGTCCATATCGCATGAAGTAGCCACAACATTCGTATCAGCTACATCTTCATCTGCCGGCAACTGTGACCACTAAACAACAAACCAGAATTGAATCACAAGTACGAAAACCAGTAAAATTACAACTATCTGTGCATTCTGGCACATTACTGAAACTTACCCTTTCCTCAAAAGCTCGCAAAAGAGCTCTTCCATGCTGGTGAATGACATCTGTGGCAGGATTATATGTAAAACAATTAGAACAAACCTGAAAGTAACTACTGCTAACATCTTTTAACGAACGACAAAGCAAATGGTGATTCCAGGATAACAGGCGCTATACAATACCTCGACTTGCGCGTAAAACAGAGTGTGTGCAGGTGTGCACAACACCTCAATCTCCGCCTAAGAAGTCCCTGGACGGGTGGAAAGCGGAATAAACGTTGCTGTCGCTTCTCTGCTCACCCCGGAGCTCCCTAACGAGCTAACTGCCTTAGATAACTGAACAGTACGGCATGGTGAATTGTGTGTATCCACAGAGACGACACATTTAATATTACGCGCAATTTTCAAGACACTCTATGTGCCTGTTCTCCTGAACTTGTAAGTAACTTGTAACTTGCTCATCCGAAATGTTCGACGCACCAGCTTTATATCATCAGCGAATTCCTGGGCGGTTGCATACTGCTTATTATCCAATTTCTTTTTGATTGTACCAAGATCCATTGGATTCGTAATAATGTCATAGTAGTCAGACAGATTCATGCCTTCTACGTCAACAGGAACCAAAAATGGCCAATTAAAAGCCTAAATGGAAATCTTGCGCCAAAAGTTTAATGAAAACCCAAATAGCCCTATAAAGTAGCACGTACTTTGCACTTCTTGCCCATTAATTCATGTAACACCTTGTGGCAGAACTTCATTGATTCTGAAGCTTTGCCTTTATACCTAGGAGGTAGTTGTGTATAATCGATGAAATGTGCCGGTTTCTTCACTGGACGAGCAGACTCACGACGAGGAACCTGAGAATTACTGTCTTCTGTCTAAAAGTTGTTCTGTTGTTACGTTTGTTTATGTCATAGAAACAATATTCAATATATATTATATATTACCTTGCCAGAATCTTCTTCAATAAGAACACCAGTCGTGGTGTCTGCTTTCCTCTTCACCCCTTTCTGCACCTTAAGAGGGTGGAGTGTTGAGGAGCTTATCTGAAACGAAACACATTATTTCATCATAGACCAAAAACGAGCTAGGAAAGGGGGTATGTGACAAGACAATCGTAACATGCCGCGCTGGTGGCCGTAGCGAGCGGCTCCGCGCCCCACGGACGATTTGTCCCTCCCGGCTGTATTCAGTTTTATTGTTGAAGGGACGGAGAAATTTTGATATCGCCTTGATATGGAGTTCTTGTCTCCAGTTGCACGTTTCGTTGTTCCGATTCGCAAACTAATACACGTGGAGAGGTTGTCGCGCATCGCCGCATGGTTCCCCGCGCGCGACGACGCAGTAACTCGCGATTGTCTTGTCCGCCTCTTTAGGAAAGCGCAGTATATCGAATTCCGAAATTTACCGGAACATCCATGCTGGTCCCACTTGACGACTCTTCTACAACATTTGGGACATCGGAATCACCGAGCACAGAAGAGCTATCAGCAGCACCTCGTTGTATTGACGACTCTCTTGACGCTAAAAATATACCAACTCAATGACAAGCGATTCGGAATGAAATTAAAAAAAAATAAAAAGCAAGGCCGGGTTGATATCTACTACTCTGAGTTACAACAAGAGTTAGATCCCCGTTTTGCAAAATAAGAAGGCAGATATGAGTGAGTCCATGCAGACCTCTAACCGTCGCATTATGAAAATGTTCTAAGACGTGCTGGGCATCCTCGCTCCCACCTCGAACGAAAGACGCTGACTTCCGTCCACCGGCAGGAGCTGGAGATGGGCCCTTGCGAAGAGTTTTCGGACCACGTTTCGAAGAAGGTCGTGCGATTTCGACTTCCTGAAAAGATGCTCATTATACAAACCAGTCATATTCACTATAGAGAGATCTAGCAATGCAATGGGAAGCTAACAGATAGGACAGGGGTTAGTATGAAGCATATCTGCTCACGAAAAATTATAAACGATAAAAAACCTCGTGAGGCAAACTCTGCATACAGTCCCTATACACGTTCTCGACATTTTGGCACATTATTGTCACGTCGTCCTCGACTTGATTGAAGGTGTAACAGTTGCGGAAGATATCTTCGAAATCCTGGAGAAATAACCCAGTAGAATACTTACATCAGAAGGCATATCAGCAATCTTGGCCAAGAAGAGTTGTTCGAGTTCGCGACCCATCGAAACGATCTCACTGTGAGGAGGGTTGAAAGTGTAGCAGTTGTTGAACATTGTCATTATATCCTACAATATATCGGAGAACCTCTACGCTATCAACCCATTGTACCGTGTAACAGAAACGGAATCCATGTAGTAAGTATTACGGGATTGGTAAATATCCGAAACTAATTGATCGAACCAAGACTTGAGACATGTGTAAACTTTGTAGTTACGATGTTAAAGCTCATAGATTCCTGATTCTGGTGGTACAACTGTTAAAGATTCTCCGATATAGGTTACTAATTTTAGCCCATAATTGAAAATTTAAAGGATAATCTAACTCCCCGCAAAACTCGTACTAAACTAGCGCAACTCGTACACTCGTAAGTAATTTGTCACTTTTGAAAAACGTTCCCATAATGTTAACCGTTGTAATCGAATGACTCTCTTGAGAGATAAAACGATAAATAACGGCACCAGCTTCTCACTACTTGCCACAAAAAATTTTTGCCTACCCCTCAAAGTGGTAAATTTATATTGTGGCAAACAATGAGCAAGAAAAATGAGCTGCTTTATAAAAAATTCCAGAATGATAGGAATTTATGAACGAGAACATCGTAGAAATAGAAATAAGACAAGCCAATGGCTTGGTTCAAAACTATTGTTCCGGAGATTTCAATACCGATTTAATTAGTACTCGGGATTTAAAAAGAAAGAAAATTTCAAGAACAACAAATTTTAACCTCCATGCATTCCTTTGCTGAATAGTAGTAGATATTCTGCAAACGCTTCTGAATGGTCTTCATATCCATAGGACGACGGATGACTTTATGATAGTCCTGAATTTATACTAAAGGCTTACGGCAGAACCAAAGGTATGCAACAAGACTTACTGGAAGATTTAATTTGACCGTATCCACTGGCACATTAAACGGCCAGGCGTGTTTATGCTTCATTACTTCTTTGAGCACTGTATTTAAAATGTAGTCCAGTTGATTTGTATGCCGCGTGGGCTTGCCCATCGGAGGGATAACTCTTGGTTGAACGATGCCATTTACGGGCTCCTTAGAGGCATTTAATGATAAAACTTGAAAAACTATGAAAGAATGTGATAAGATAGATAAGAACTTCTTGGGCTACCTGGCGTGGAGACGCCCATGGATTTTCCGTCTTTTTGACATTGTCGTCAGCCGCACTGGCTGTGGCTCCTTCTCCGGATGTACTTACAGCGTCTGCGATTTTCTGTGTGTCATTACCGGACATTCCCTCAGGAGGCCTGAAATAACGTGAAAATGAGTTGTAAAAAGGTACGGAAAAGAAGCGTGGGCATGGGCGGCCCATACAGGACAATAAAAAGTTGTGAATACAGCCAAGTTAGTTAAAATTCACAATCGGCAAAAATATGACTGGATTTTGATGTCTCTATGTACTCATTATTAATGTTACAGATCACGGAAAGTTACGGAAACAAGTCAAAACCAGTCAAAATGTGTGAATGGCGGGCTCGTGACCGCTACGCAGGCGCTGACGCAACGCGGTGGCATCGTGCCTCGCAACCTGCACCTCGACCCCCCATAGTCGATGAGCTTTGATGTCCAGAACCAGATGAAAGAAATCGGACGTTCTCGTATATATGGATCATAAAACGAACCCATCAAATTTTCAGATACCCACAGCTGAGCAATCGGCTCTCAGGTGAGCTGGACGAGCTCGTTCACTTCCCGCTAGTCTCGTACCAAACTGCACACGACAACGCAACGTACGACAACCAAAGTTTCAATACAACATCTAGGGATGTTCTTGAAACCATCATGGTAATCGTAGTAGTATTAGATGCTTAAGCTACATTATAGAAACATATACACACAGAGTTGAAGCGCTTAGAGAGAGAGAAAGAGTCATGGCCTAGAACATTCCCTCGATCGATTCATTCATTGTAGACAGTGGCAAAATACGCGATGGAGAGCGTTCCAGTTGGAGGGTGCAGGGACGAAAATCCTCTACGTCTCTCACGGAGCGGCCACCGGGGCGACGGAGCCGCCAAAGCCCCCCGAAGCCAACAGCTCCCTTACCTTCAAGTACGTAAGGTTGTAGCGTAAGTTCTGGGATGGAACAACTCACCAATGTCTTCAGTAAGTGTTGAAGTTGTCGAGAAAATTGTCAGTTTCCATACTGATCACATTGCAACGGTAGTGCGGTCCAATAAGCTGGCTTCTTAGCGCTCGTTCATCGTCTCAGGAGGACCTCCCAATAGTCCTGTTCCTGATCTTGCAGACTCCTCTCAAACATTCCTCAAAATCCGTAGTACCAAGTATGTTGAAAGAAAACTGGTATGGAGTTTGCACTTAGACGTGTTCCCACAACGATGATGCTACAGTAGGAGAATGTCCTCGTCCTTTAAGCGCGGCGTGACTCAGCTCACAATTAAGTCGGGACGCTGCGCTCCCATATCGATCGCTCGTTGGACTTTACGGAAAGGTGTGGCTGTGGGCCGACGCCCCGTGGAAGGGTGCAGTGGCTAAGAAAAGGAAAAAAGCATTAAAAGGAAAAAAATAATGCGCAAATTCAGCTCACGCAAATGCGCCTCATTTACAGCGCATATCTGAATTTGAACCCGGAAGTAAAATGAAATTCAATCAAGGAAATCTTGCCTTATCAATTGAATTCCTCGAGAAAGCTATTGACTGGGGGTATCCTCCGGGTCTGTATTAAGGAAAACTGCATTGTTGATAAAAAAAAACAAAAGGTAACAGATTTAGCTGCAACCAAATTCCCGTGGACCAAATACGTAAAGAACCTGACAAAATGAAAATTCGTGCGTCACTGCGAACGTGAAGCTCACGTGCTCTTCTGTGTGTGAGCAAGCAATCTGATTTAGATTGCTGCCCTTTTGACCCCAGAATGTACAGTGTAAAAGTAAAAGAAGAAGAAGGTACTTAGTAGCTGGCACGAACTCAGTTTCCGTGTTTGCCTAGGCAACAGATGGCGCTATAAAGTGGGACAGCAGATGCACCAGACTTTGGCCAGTTTGTTTGGAATCAACCTCATGTTGGATAAGCATGAGTAGAGGTACTAATTAACTTATGGGCACCCCCAACTGCCTTAACTGTATGCATAGAGTTGATATCATCGCAATCGTCGGGGCGGTGCCAGGAGAAGCGGACGGGCTCATGCCAGACCTCTTAACGCCGCCCTGACTGGCTGCGACGATATCAGGTGTATTTCATAGTCTTATACACTCGAAATTTACGAAACGATGACCGGTTGAATATGGTGAGAACAAATATCAAGAGATGCTGAAGTCATAATGTGGCCTAGTACAGCTACGTTGCTTGTTGCGAGTTTCGATCAGACATCAACAACGTGGTAGAAGAGTTCGTGATTGGTGACACAGTAACCCACCAGCGACAGTCATCTGTACTAATAGTCCGTCTGTCACTAACGGTATGAATACCTAGACAGTTGAATATACTGCAAGCAAGTTCGAAAACTAATTAACGGTCACGAGGCGGCGTTCACAGTCTGTGCCTCCCCCCCCCCTTGCAGCTCGCGGACTTAGGTAGCTCAAAAACTGCGATTCTGTGATGGGCGCGTCTGTCACCATTCTTGTTCGCTCATGACTTAGGAAATTTCCAAAACTGACCTCTTTCGGAAGCACAGTGTACGCTGCAGACTGAAGTGTTGAAATAGTAGAAAACAATGGGTAAAATAAATGCACCATGATGTATAAGAGAAATGATGGTCAAAGAAAAATAGTGACAATCACGCTCCTCCTCGCATTTTCCGTGACCAGCGCGATCGATGCCTATCTAAATCGTGGTTGCATGTGCCATGAACCATAATGACGTCCTTACTGCCGCATACTCTCAGTAACATTCATCACTCAACGGAGTTCAGCACAGAAACAGTCCGCAGAAATCCGCAAAAAAGAAAAAGCAAAACTCAAAGAATTCAATGCTAAACACAAGACGTGACTTAGAGTGCGTTCACACTACGCGAATTGAGCGCGCTTCACGCGTATCGATCGATTGCGACTGGGGCGCACCACCGCTAATCAATGGGCCGCTGCTGCACGGCTGAATCAAGTGCATTCGAAATGAAGCTCCTGCAGCCATTTTTTCTATTGCGTTAAAACAACTGTTGTGCTATATAAAAGTCCAAGATATATACAAGCCCAGATGTTACACTAGTCCTTTTTGAGAACATTTCAAGCTACCCCATCCCCGTTCTTGAGCAGGCCTGAGTGAATGCAGTGCATACAGTCACAGTCTTGTTCGCAATAGACGTTAGGGCGTGTCAGGCTGCTGGGTTTGGTACGGCGCCATCCGATTTTTAACCATTTTGATCGCCTGCCAGCTTCCATTACTGATGGAGAAAGGCGTCATGCAGAGGCCACTCTCCTGACACGCTTCAGCATCCGCAGCGACCAAGGCTGTAGTCAGCTATGGAGTGTTTCAGTTTAATGAAGACTGTCCCGGCTTTGCGCTTTTAATCAACAAGTTCCCTTCCCGAAATGGACTATGTTGAAAAAGTGCAAACGTAAGTAGTTGAGAAGAGCCACTTGGCACCACGTTCAAGTCACTTCCTAGGCAAGGGTTGTGCTGACGACCGGATTCCTTGTAGCAGTCGCGCAGAGAAGAAAGAGACATGCTGACGTGTAGCCGTACGCGATCGATGCAGTTAAAAGCATGGGCATCGATCGCGCCGAGGGCGCGACCGAAGCGCTGCCGTCGCGAAGTCTGAACGCTGCCTCAGCGACTTCCCCATCGGAAAGGCAAAAAAACTTACCGTGATGGTAGTGGTAGTGTTGGCGAAGGGGCTTCATCTATGAAAGGCTCGTAATCAGATCCTACGTCGTCTTGGTACCTTAATATTATCAAGTTAAAACAGCGCGCGACCAAAGCGCTGCCGTCGCGAAGTCTGAACGCTGCCTCAGCGACTTCCCCATCGGAAAGGCAAAAAAAATTACCGTGATGGTAGTGGTAGTGTTGGCAGTGGCACTTCATCTATGAAAGGCTCGTAATCAGATCCTACGTCGTCTTGGTACCTTAATATTATCAAGTTAAAACAACCTGGTGATCTTCACAGCAACGAGGCTCAGCCCCGAACTAAAATCAGTAAAATCAAGTTACACTCGAAAATCCTGAGATGTAGTAGGCATGGCGCGTACTTCAGTAAACGTGGCGGTGAGTGTGTTTTTTATAAGATGATTTCATTTTTACACATTGCAGTCATGTCTCGGTCCAACAGTAAACAAAATGACAGTTGTCTCAAATTGAAATATCCAACGGGTACCCATTCTAGACCATGTTCAAATATTATATCACGCCTACTTCGCCTCAGGGATGAAGAGTGTGTGAAGATTTTTTTCCCTGAGGTTGTCCTGAATTTTGTTTCACAGTTGCGTCCATACGATGCAGCCGTTATCACTGAAATGCTTCAGGCGGGGCGTGTCAATAGCGTGGACTTTGGCACGGTTCCAACCGATCCCCAACGACCCATTGAAAGATCAAAGCCGCGACGATCGATGGAAAAGGGTCTGGCACCGCGCCAAATCCACGCCTTCATGACAGTCTCGACTGACTTCGGGAATAACGGCTGTATCACTGGGGATGAGAAGCACAGGCGAAGCGGCATGGTACAAGAGTATTTGTCACAGGCCGCAAGTAAGGATCGGTTCTTCTTCTTCTTTTCTTGGGCTGGAAAATCTGCATTTTTAGGAACATTTTTGAGTAGTTAGCATTGCTGGAATACCAATGTTTGCTCAGATTTCTCTGTACAAGAGATTTTCGAGCAGTACACAACAAGCTCGAAGTTGTTCCACCCTAGGATAATGGTCGAGCATATCGGGACACGTAACGCTTTCCACAAAAGGTGTCTGCGCAGAATGATTGCCACATTCGAGTTGGCAGCTCAAATTACCTCTAGTAATTTATATCCGAGTTTAAAATTTTATCATAGCTTTTGAATGCACAGTTTTTCACAAGGGGAACTCCACAGGCCTCGCTGAGTATCACTGGGCAGCTCTACCAAGCCGAATTGTACCAATTTTGAAAACAGGTTCGAGGTCAGCGTTAAAAAATGCTCTGAAGGTATAGGTTTTACCACAAAAGGCCACTTCCACTGGAGGCTTTCCCTACTGAGGTGGTACTAATGAAGCAATCTCAGGGGATGGACCGCTTCGCATTTGCGCTCCATGGCAAAATTTTTCCCACAAAACACTACTTTTGGGCAGTTCTGCATGTGAATTCTTGCCTCCCCTTACATTTTCTTTAAATCCTTTCCTTGTCATGTCACCTTCTTTGAAGGAAAAAAGTGAAATCGTTTGTTATGAATCGAAATCATAACTAAGTCTCAACAGTTCTAAATTGAACAAAGTCATACCCGTTGGCCCATGCCAGATTTGGGCAGTAGGAGTTGTCTGATTCCAAACCATGTTTATAAACGGGCTCTTCACAAACATATCCTGTAAGCAACAAATATGTAGTTTATTTCATCCTTACGTTGTTGGCCTTACTGTCAGAGAATTACCAGGGGTGTCCAAAGCCGTAACTTGTTTTTGGGCATGATTCATGAAAGTATCTATCAGAACAGTTGTATTTAGAAAAGAACGTCTCTCCCTGATTGGTAGGACTTATAAATGCCTATGGTTGACCCCCTCAGATGTGACGGTGAAGTTGCAGTCAGCTGGCCGATGGACATCCCGTTTAGTTGAAACACGAGCGCTAGGAACCGAGCATGCTGTCAAAAAGTTCTGTTCTGGTATCTTGTCAGTAGTTCACATTTGGTTCTAAGACTGCCGAGTATAGACTTTGCCTTACCTGAGTGCTGGTACCTATTCTGTCGGCTACAGAATTGACGTTAAGTTAGAGATTTGGCTCGGAATGACTGGGTACCGCAAAATGACTACATTGGCGTACCTCCCCCCACCTCCCCTTAATCCTTATACATATCGGTGAAAGAACGGGCGCGCTAATAAAGTCATTTGCTGGCCCTGCCCAATCAGGTTGGCGACTTGAGGTAATGTCTTAACAGACAGGTAGGCCATCACATCAGTAAGGCAGCATTCAGTTTGCGACAACCCAGGTAGCGCGGCGTGTTGCACTACCGATCAATAAGTGCTCAATCCTCGGCGATTAGACGGTGTTAAGTCGGTTGTACAAATTATAAAGGCTGTTTAAAATTCGCTAATGCCCTGAAAGCACTAGCAGCTAGACGATAGGCGGTGTGACGAACTATTAAGAATGCTTGAAGATGGCAATACCCTATATCATGGAGATAGAAGGGGCGCGGCTAAGTACTTCATTTGAACCGTGGCTTCGGTTGCACTTCTTGGAGGATTTCACTGTTTTGGAAAAGTTGTGATCAATGCAAGGCCTGCCGCTAGGGGAAATTTCTGTATACGATTCCCCCTAGTTCCCTCCTCTGTTACAGCTCCCCCTTTCCCACCTTGTCTGCAATTTTCCAAGGTATTCCCAACGTCCTTCTTCCAAAGTTTCCCGAAAATTTTCTACTTTTTCCCCAGAATTTCGCTGTCGAGCAGGGGGAAGGGTATATAATACATATGAAACGGGTAAAACCGAAGTCGACGACTCAGGAAAATCTTTCAACCAGCGACAAAATACCCCCCCCCCAGCTGAAGATTCCCCAGCGTACGTAGGGTAGGGATGTCAATTCTCGCAAAAGGAATCATCTCACGAATAACGTTTCCTACGGTCCAGTGAACCATGAAGCCACAACTCCCTCCATCTTCAGGTATGGAGCGTATTTATTACCTGTAATACTGCTCTTATCATCTTTACGTTGGTGTGGCAATATATAAACGTTTCCTGAAACATTCACAAATTGTGCCGTAGACAGTTCCGCGATATGAAGGACGCTCAAAAGTCGTTGACTTTTACCTGGGATATTCTTTCTATCATTGCCCTGTTGCTCCAAATTATGAACGGTTTCTGAAACCAACCGTAACTAGACACTAGACATTGTAAGACAGCGTTCAGACCTCACGTTCGCGAGACTAGTCACTCGATCGGTCGCTCGATAGGATCGCGCTTCACCACTAATTCGCCGCCGCAACGACAGAATTCAATTGGGCAGTATACACAGAATTGCTGGTTTCAATTGTGCTGTTGCTACGGCGTACGATTGGCAGTGGAGCGCCCTTTGTCGTGGTCTCGCCATCCGATCGCACGATCCATCCGCGCGATTGCGAAGTCTGAACGCGATCTGACGAGTTATGAAGGTTGTTCGAAAGTCAGCTTTTACCTGGGGTTTCCTTTTTACAACTTGTGTATTGGTTCTCCGGATGGTAAACGTCCTCTAAAAGCACACGCAACAAGAAGATGGATGGTGTAACGAATTATGAAAGCTGTTGAAAGTCAACTATTACCTGAGATAATGCTTTGAACAGTTTTGTAATGAGGCTCGATTTTGTGAACGTTCCCTGGAAGCACTAGCAACTAAGGATGGACGATGTCACGAATCGTGTTCGGAAAGTTTTAAGATTTTCCAGTTAGCTTATTTAACACTCATACCAGCAATGTTCACAAAGTTATCGTTGTATTGGGGCCCCACACGATGAACTCCAAACGATGAACGTCCAACGAAAGTACCAGTAACTAGAAGATAGAGGTTTCACGACTTACGAAGACAGCTCAGAATTTGCTAACTTTTACCTGAAGAGCTGTTCCTATCATTGTGTTGATGCTGTAGTCGATGAACGTTCGCTGAAAGTACCCGTAATTAGAGTATCGACGGTTTCACGAATAATTAAGGCTATGTTGCTATTATGGTGTGAATATGGAACACTACTTTCCCGTCGCGGTATCGGATGCACTAGCAGTCTATATCCTAGCCAGATGACCAGAAGTCCACAGGCAAATAAAGATCTATTCGACTTCAGATACGCTCAAAAGTCGTTGACTTTTACCTGGGATATTGTTTCTATCATTGTCCTGTTGCTCCAAATTATGAACCTTCTCTGGAATTAGCCGTAAGTAGACACTGGACGAGACAGCGTTCAGACCTCACGTTCGCGAGCTACTCGGCATCGGTCTGCTCGATTAGGATTCGGCTTTCACCGCTAAGCGATTCGCCGCCGCAACTACAACTTAAAGACACTTACCGCGATAAAGTGTTCGGGTAATTGGTGCCCAGTAACGAAGCAGTGGCCCATTTGTAACCCCCAGTGGAAAAAAAACCTCGCGAACACCCGGAACACGGACCTCCCTTTAGCAGTGGGGCGGGGCCTGGACGAGTGCGCCGGCTGTGGCTGCCGGGATCGGTGCGGCGGCCGCAATTGCGTCCCGACTTTCGAAATAGGATAATTTTCGAATTCGAATAGGAAATAGGAAACTGCGGAAACAGCTACGCCTCTGAATCGACGGTTGTCGGAGAGGAGAGCTCCCGTTTAATCCATCCTTGGCAGTGGTGTGTCGAGAAAATTCCGGGCATCGATGTCTCGATAAAACGTGTTCCACTGATAATTACAGGGTTTTTTCTGTCAGAGTGGAGCTGGGGAGAACAGAGGAGCTCTTCTCAGTATTCATGCTGTTCTGTTATATTCTCTCCTGCTACGCGCGATGCGGATGCTCTAAGCAACAAGCGGGAGAAACAGACTTTCGTACGTGATACTCATCTCCCCGTGCTTTTTCTTCAATCCTCCTTCACTGCCTTCTTTAGTTTCTTGCCTCTCTCTTATCCTATGTATGCTTTTCTAAGAATTTGCGCTTCCAGCCAGCTATAAACAGCTATAAACCAACTTTGGCTAAGTGCCAGAAGGGCCGCGCACGAGACGCGCCGCGCGGGCGTTAAAGGGACGGAAGCAGCTCGGGACCGGACGCCTCGTCCACCTACCGTCTCAGCGAGCCTAGCGAGCCTTGTGGAAATCGCTATAACTTCCTCATCGCGCCATATTGAGGGATGAAAGTGCTATCATCTTCGTCAAGGCGTAGAGGGTTCCAAACAGCACGAATTCATTTTGAGGACCACTTTATCGCGGTAAGTGTCTTTAATTGGGCAGTATCCACAGAATGCTGGTTTCAATTGTGCTGTTGCTACGGCGTACGATTGGCAGTGGAGCGCCCTTTGTCGTGGTCTCGCCATCCGATCGCACGATCCATCCGCGCGATTGCGAAGTCTGAACGCGATCTGACGAGTTATGAAGGTTGTTCGAAAGTCAGCTTTTACCTGGGGTTTCCTTTTTAGCACTTGTGTATTGGTTCTCCGGATGGTAAACGTCCTCTAAAAGCACACGCAACAAGAAGATGGATGGTGTAACGAATTATGAAAGCTGTTGAAAGTCAACTATTACCTGAGGTAATGCTTTGAACAGTTTTGTAATGAGGCTCGATTTTGTGAACGTTCCCTGGAAGCACTAGCAACTAAGGATGGACGATGTCACGAATCGTGTTCGGAAAGTTTTAAGATTTTCCAGTTAGCTTATTTAACACTCATACCAGCAATGTTCACAAAGTTATCGTTGTATTGGGGCCCCACACGATGAACTCCAAACGATGAACGTCCAACGAAAGTACCAGTAACTAGAAGATAGAGGTTTCACGACTTACGAAGACTGCTCAGAATTTGCTAACTTTTACCTGAAGAGCTGTTCCTATCATTGTGTTGATACTGCAATCGATGAACATTCACTGAAAGTGCCGGCTCCACACGATGAACTCCAAGTCCAGCAAAAGTACTAGTAACTAGAAGATAGATGTTTCACGACTTACGAAGACTGCTCAGAATTTGCTAACTTTTACCTGAAGAGCTGTTCCTATCATTGTGTTGATGCTGTAGTCGATGAACGTTCGCTGAAAGTACCCGTAATTAGAGTATCGACGGTTTCACGAATAATTAAGGTTATGTTGCTATTATGGTGTGAATATGGAACACTACTTTCGCGTCGCGGTATCGAATGCACTAGCACTCTATATCCTAGCCAGATGACCAGAAGTCCACAGGCAAATAGAGATCTATCCGACTTGAGATACGCAGACGCAGATGATAAATGCGGCGCTACATTGCTCCGCTGAGTGAATTGGGTCCCGATGCGAATGCTGCGTATGTCGTACTGCTTGCTAAGCCTATTTGAGCGTCCCGCCGTTACTGGGAAGTGATATTCCACGCCCGGATGGTGTCACAAGGTATTTTGAGGGTATAAGTGTGCTGCTCGATAATGAACTAGTACCTGAGTATCCATGAACGTTGCGTTGGTCGTCCAGCTGGTAAAGGTTCCCTAAAAGCACTTGCAACTAGACAAATCAAAAAAGCTGCTAGAAGGTAACTGTTCGTTACCTGTAGTACGGTTTCTACCATCACGGAGTCGGTTTATCAACTCGAAACACTTTCCCTGAAAGCACTCACAACTAGATGGATGGATGGTGTTTGTGTGGAACGTTACTTTTCAGAGGCGACGTTAGAGTATTCCCCAGCTAGCTGCGAGACGGTCATAGGCGCATTGAGTGAAACGGGTCCTGGAGCGAGTGTTGCGTACGTCACAACGCTTGTAAGGCTGCGTACTCTGCGGCAGTGTCCACCAGCGTCTGCCAGCGTCCACTAGCGTTCCGATCGTCCGGCAGCGCCAGCGACTAGGAAAGCACAGATATCTCTGTAGCGTCTAACAGCGTCTGCCAGATTATTGAGTTCACAGCGACAGAAAGTAGAGAGTACGGGGAAATAGGTAAGTAGCAAACAGCTAGGTCAGGTGTCGTGGATTTACGGCGTGTGCAACCACGCTGCACAACTACTAAAGCGCAGAAATATGCAATTTAATGTACGGTGTAGTGCAGTTGTACGGTGCGGTTCAAAGTATGAGCGGAGCTCAATGCCCGCCCCGTCGTGACTAATGTAAGAAGCAACGCTCCACTCCCGGCTGCATTAAGAATGTTTTTAGAAATCTTTCAGAAACCGACAGCTGATATCCGAGGTGAAGTTTATTCCATTGCATCGGTGGACCGATTCGTGAAGGTTCCCTGAAAGCAATCGCAAAAAGACGATCAGCGGTGCTACGCTACTTAGATCGTTGACTATTACCTGAGGCAATATTTTTCTCATTTTTGTATGGGTGATAACGAACGTGCTCTGAAAGTACCCACAGTTAGGCGGATTTGCTACAGAAAATAAAATGGCCACTGGTTCAGAGCACGATAAGTGCAGTCTTTACCGTTGTTCTCATCGGCTGCCTGGGCTTTCGGATTTTTTACTTTTCTTCTTAACACCCCCATTATTGGGCCTGCAAGAGATGTTTGTCATTCTGTAAACAAGACCCAAATACGATATCACGCACGAGTGTGTAAGTAAATAAATAATACCAAAAGAGGAGATCACCAATGAGAAGCAAGAGCGGTACCGGACGGTATCGTCCATACGCTCACAAGGATCTAAAGACACTTTCCGCGATTACCTCAGGTAGAACCATTGCAACGTATACAGTGAGCAGGTCTGGAGCAGAACATTTTGTACCACGCTGCCACTCGAAACTGTGTGGCTGGAACACCAGGGACAAGCGATTCGACCCTACCGCAGCTTCTTCAGTCTAGCCCCACCCGTGATCCTTTAGTATACGTTTATGTACTTCTCGGTCCTTGCTCACGCTGAACTCACCTCATCACAACATACTCATTTAGTGCTGAATATCACGCTGGGGCACTGTTCGGCTTGGGGAAGCCCTTTTGCACTTCTGCTCCTCGATTCCTTTTCTTAGTTCCTGTCAACGCCTCGTCTTTGTCACACGTGCAGACTATTGTCAAGTATACAAGCAGCTCCTGCTGTTATATTGTTTTACACAAATTCACAGGTCCTCCGCAGTTGGCAGCGGCAGTGATCGGTGGTAACCAGCTGCCCCCATCTAGCCGGACTGCGGCCAACCGGGTCTCATTGGCGGCGTTTTCAAAGGGTTCTTCCGCGTTCAGCTCTAGTATTGGACTATATACCATATAGCACCTAAGAACTAGTATTTGAACCTCAATCACGACTTGTAATCGCTGAATGTGTCTTTAAGTGGCGGGGTACCTCGTCCAGTTCGCTGCGGATGGAGGGGCGTGTCAGGCAGTATGTCCCACGGCGCCAAACCCGTCCCCCGTCCCACCCAGCTCTTGAAGCGAGCAAGTGACAAGTCAGCCTGCATCGTTGCGTTTCCTACCAACTTTTCTTGCATACCCGCCTCAAC
>MU914368.1:7391-21722 GCA_036418165.1 Cooperia oncophora
ATCGATAGTTTGCACCTGCAGTTACGGGATCTGAGCCTAAACCTTCTCTTCGAAGCAATCTCATCCATTTCTCTAGATTTTGTTCACAGGCTTGGTCCAAAGCTGCCGAATCTGACCCAAGAAGAGAGGTGCGATGTGTGCCTACCTAAGGACTTCTTCTCTGCTCTGTTACAGAGAAGTGATTAACTCGCGAAACAACAATTCCTTCTATAGAATGTAATCCATCACGCTCAAATCCCGTAATCTAGTAAGTGGAAAATCCTACACGCGCCAGCGAGTTACCCATAGAATGTACCAGCGCCACTCCGTAAAGAGCTAATCGTACATTGAGCTGAACGGCTCTTTTTTCAACCTTCCATCAACTTTCCGGTCAATAACATGGGTTCGTTTAGAATGCTTATTAATGACCAGTTTGGCTGACGCGCACTACTGCGCGCATGGTTTAGTCTGCGGTCCTGATCATTTCTGTGCTGACCCCTAACACTTGGTAATCCCATGTTCGAAAATTCAGCCCATTTCATCATATTTCCATATTTCTCCTCTTTAATGAGCAATTGCCAATGTGCTTATCAGATTTCTAAAAACACAGATCATTCGTTGGCAATAGAACGGCTTAGCGGTTGAAAGGTAACAATATCGAAATCATAGTGAAATGTCTTGACAGACGATCCGGAAGGAGATTGCGGAGGCTGCGCTACCTTTAGAAAGTGAAAATCGGCAAGAATTCCGCTTTAAGCTAACCAATTAGGCCCATTGGCGCCCCTTAGGCCCATGCCGACCCCACCGGCTGCTAGCTACTAGCTAGTAGCCACTATGCTATCTCTCTCCAGTGAGGTGATACGATAAAAGAGCTGATATCTTTATGATAACGACGAGTGGAAATTCGTACAAACATGCGTTTTCTTCATTGCATGCATGTACAAGTTGGGTCGATATGGAATCCTATTTAGGGCATTTTCGGCTGTTTTTCTGCTGCTTTTCTCCGCTACTCAGATACCTAGCCCTTTTTCGTTCCTATGTGGGTTCCGTTACCCACAATCTGTGGTCACGGGCTTTGCCTTTAATAGTGCTCAGCTCTGGCCATAAGTCGTTCATAATGTTGATTTATCGACTCAGGTACGCATAGCTATGGCATTCAAAGATGCTCGTTCTGTTGAGCGAGAATGGAGTACCAGAGACCAGTTTGCTCCTCATGAACATCGTCCATTCAGCTGTAAACTGTTTTCCCACCCAGTCAAATCAGCATTCGCTCCGCCTGCTCGATGTTTGCGTTATGAGAACGATGTCGTCAGCAAAGCGGAGATTGTGTAGTGCCGCCCGTCGATCCTCACTCCCATGTCTTCCCATTCCAGTTGTCGCACGACGTTCTCGAGGCAAGCGCTGAAGCGCTTGGACGAGATGGTGCTGCTCTGTTGGATACCTTTCTTCACGTCGATGATAATCCCCTTTTAGATTAGTGACATCCTGGTCAAAACGTTGCTGTAGAGCTCACGAAGAATCCTGATGTACTGAGTATATCAACATTCTGGGTGAAAAGGACTTCGATAACCACTTGTCTCAATGGAGTCGAAAGCTTCCTTCAAGACGATGAATGTGAGACATAACGGCATCCTATACTCTGGCGATCTTTGATGAGCTTCGTTACCGTGTGGATGTGATCGATCGTGCTGAATCCTCTTCGAGCCCTGCTTGCTCGCATGGCTGTCCTTCGTCTAGTGTTCTGCCAATCCTGTTCAGGATGACTCGTGTGAAGAGTTTGTTGACTACAGACAGCAGGCAGATTGGGCGATAACTGCCAGTGTCGCGCAGGTCTCGCTAGTTGTACAGCACACAGTCCTGTTGGTTTTCCACGAGGTGGGTACCATTCCGACAGGTATCGCGTGAATATTTAAGCCAGAGTTCTGATAAGAACTGGCGGAAGATTTCTCAGATGTTCGTATCCAACCCTCTAGGGACCGGGTGCCCTACGAATCTCACTGACGAGATGGCATGTCGGACTTTGGAAGGGAGAACTGTAGGTCCATCTTGATTCAGACGCTATGGTTGCACGTGGACGTGGCTGTCAAAGAGATAAGAGTAGAAGTTGTGGATGACCTTCTCCACTGCCCTGCTGAAGATGTTCGACAAATCGTTCGCATTATCTGTCGACGTTGTCCATGACAGACCTCCCAAAGAGAGCGAGAAAAGTGAAGTGATCCCAAGTAATGACGGTTTTGGGACTTCGCTTTTTGAACTTTCCGGCTCTCTCTCCTCGCATCAAAAAGCGGAATCTTGCGCGAAGGGCAGGTGGTCGGATCCTGTATAGAACTCAGGAACACTAGCGACCAGGTCAGGCAAAGCCTTGGATTGTAGATGATATGGTCGATCTCATTATGGAATTGTCCACCAGGAGATTACCATGACCAGCGATGAGAGGTGGGTTTCTGAGACTACGATTTACCATGGATGGTATGGGTCCATAATAACTGGGACAGCCTTTCACCCTCCTCCACACTTTCGTGAGTCCCGATGTGGAGTTCTTCAGCCATTCTTCTTCGTCCGATCTTAGCGTTGGAATCATCGATGATAACCTTTGAGAAGGTAGACAGTAGAACTTCTCCAACTCCACATAGAATGCTTCAAGCTCGTCTTCATCGCAGCTTGATATTCGTGCGAGGGCGACAGAAACTGTAGAGAAGTTGAACCACATATTCTCCATCGCAAACGTTCAATTCGGATCGTCAGATGGTCGTAGCTATTTATGTGCATGACCGAGGGCTGACGAGGACGCAACTCTGACAATGCCTCTGCTGCCGCATGTTCCTAGGAACAGCTTTTTTTCCATTTGTATACGGCGTGTAGCGGAGGATTCATCCTCGTCTGTAAGTCTGATGGCGTCGTACTTGAAATTCCTGACCTGCATCGTCAGATCTTCGATGTGAGTCTGATGCAAGCGTCGTTATATTGAAAGTACAGATCGTTATTCTAATATTGGGCTACTTAGTGCTCCGTTTGCCCTGAGCTTCTAGCAGACTCGCCCGAGCGGTCCGAACCAGAAGCGTCCTGTCGGTGGTTCCCTCAGCTTCAAGGGAATAAGGCCTATAAGTGTTACTGTTTTGGTATGGTTGTTGAAAACTTTGACCACGCGCAGCTAGCCAGGCTTATCAGGTGCGCAGAACTCCGTATTTCGCACGTTTTTTAATTGAACACTTCAAACCGTAAACATCAAAACACATTCAAACCGTCCACCATCCATGCACTGCAGCGAATGATTTGTGGGGGCATACACTATTACTTTGAGGAAGTTACGAATTCGCGGAAGAATAGTATGTGTATCTACTCATAGAAATAAAGAATCTGGGAAAGGAAGTGTGGATGTGCAGAGATACCAGAGTCGACGACATAGACTGGATAGGAAGTGATCATTTAGTCCCGTCTTCCGTGTATGCTAGGAGAAATGGCTATTCCAGGAGCGTCCGATTGCCGAAATCTGCAAATTTGCAAGCGATCAATTTCTGTCCCTCTGGTCTGTGTCGATTTTGGCAATTCTGCAAATTCCATTCATTTGTTTATTTATTTCTCCTAATTCAGCATATTCGCTAATTTTTTGGGAGGTATATGGATGCGGCCCTAGCACGATAGTCAGCAAACTGATTGCCAAACCCTCCTACTTCCCAGATAAAATTATGGCCTCCAGTGCTGCACCGCAACATCTGAAAGCGTCATGGTAGAGTCATACAATGTCTGTCCCATCCTTCATAGAAACTGGTGTTTTTCTCCCGTTTCACGCGCACTACGTTCATGTTTCACGCGTACTACGTGCAAAGGGAGGGAAGGGCTCGTATCACTCGGTTTTGGTCCATGGGGGTCGTATCCGGGCTTATCAGAAATTTGTGACTTCCCGTTTCACGCACACTATACATCACGGCCACGGCGAGGAGGGGGGGGGGAAATTAGGAGATGAAGAGATACCAGGTATAAGTGGCCAGTGCGCCCAACAGGGATCCTTCCCATCAGCTAAAAAATTTCCCAAATTTAACGTAAAAACAATTAGCACCGAAATTGTTCACGCAAAAGACCCCGAAGATTCAAAAAAAATCCAAAAGCTTCTGCAAAATATTCTCCTTCCTTCGGATACTTCGGTGCATAGCACCTTCCTCAGCGAAATATTACAGTTAGCTGCCTTCGCATATATCAGTATTCAAAAGCATACAGAGCACTATAGTTTTTTTTTTGGCAAAACCTGAAAAAAAGGATTTTATGAAAACTTGGGAAGATGCTAGGAAGAATGGGGATAGAGGGTAGTATGAGAGGAGGATATGTGGGGTGGAGGGGGTGGAGGGGAAGGAGGAGAAGGGAAGTCCTATTAATATCACCATTTCAAACATCAGTACGCTGCAGTCTGTTATGGCATAGAACCCGACCACAGTTCCTTTGACATTATCGCTAAAACAATGATTCTTTTCATTCGTATTGGTAAAGAAGTGTGTCATTTTGCCCCGAGAGCCTCCTATCACACATTTCAGGACAATTAGAAAGGCCAGAAGATTGGGACCAATGACGTGAGTCAGCTTTTCATCTTGCACATTTGATAGGCCATAACCACAGGATAGCTTCCGGCAATATAGCTTGAACTGTTCCCTTTCTACCGCAAAATGGCTTAATTTTAGCGGAGCACCATGTGATCGACCTTGCGGAAACGGCTATCGTTGTGTGTATGCCTGCTCAAGCCATGGATGTGACAAGCAGTGTGTCAGAAGCTATTAACTGAGCTATTGTTTTCGTTCCGATAAAACTCTGAAGGCACGTTCCGCGATAAACTAAGGCAAAGTTATCATAACCGTGCACTATGGTCAAGCAGGCAACGTCAGAGGCTACACCGCCTTTAGAAGTTAAAAAAACAGCAAGCAAAACGCAGCGCGCTAGGTTTCAGGCCCATTGGCGCCCCATAGGCCCATGCAGGCCTCCAGTGACCGTGTCGTTGTGAGACTGCCATTGCGCTCTCTCGCCCGTCGTTTTCTGGCCTCCCTCTTCTCTTATCAGTGTAGCGCCACTCCTAATGCAGGGGCGCTCAGTTGTTGTTTGTTGGGGCAGCGGGCAAAATTGATATTGCATGTCCATTCTTGCCAACCGCGCTCGCGCTGATAAGTAATTCTGTTTTACTTTATTACGTTTTCATCGGGACACATACAGTTAACAGCAACCCATCTCGCATGGTAAGGCTTTTTCAAATCACCAGTGGTGCAATTTTGCGTGCCTTACCATTAGATACTAGACACTTATCGATCCGACATAATCAACGTAACCAAAGTTTTCGACGATTACTCTCGGATGATTAGATACGGATCAACTGATAAAGCAATGGCCAACTGGCAAATCCACGTGTGCCTTGATAGGGAATCCAAGTGATGAATAACCACAGCATGTCTGTTCCTAAGACTCTCGTTCTTTCTATTCATTCCGTTCCTTCCTTGTATCTACCAAACTTCCTTCCGTTTTGAGCTGTCAATCGCGTTTATGTCGTAATACATTCAATTTGCCGATAAGCATCGTGTTAGCAGCCGTAATTTCATGCCTGCTGTAGTTGTGATTCAGTCAGTACTACTACTTGCCTACGGATGTAAGTGAACCATGAATTTAACCATGAAACAGGGAAGATGAAACATTTTGCGGCGTGCCTGCTCTCCAAGGGGGGGGGGGGGACGATTTAGAGCAGCGAATAACGAACTAGACTACGATCATGGGCCTAATATTAGCGAGATGTATGAACTTTTTCTTCCTTCCCTTTACTATGCAATCGACAGTTTGCACCTACAGCAGCGGCATCTGAGCCTAGATGCATGGTTTAGTCTGCGGTCCTGATCATTTCTGTGCTGACCCCTAACACTTGGTAATCCCATGTTCGAAAATTCAGCCCATTTCATCATATTTCCATATTTCTCCTCTTTAATGAGCAATTGCCAATGTGCTTATCAGATTTCTAAAACACAGATCATTCGTTGGCAATAGAACGGCTTAGCGGTGAAAGGTAACAATATCGAAATCATAGTGAAATGTGCTTACATCATAATACTTCCGTTGAGCAGCTTTCACATATCCGCCTGTTGATGGCTCTCATTATTCCCCACCGCTCGAGAGTTTAGCGGTCGAATCAGTTCCGACTATAACACCAAAGGATAGAAACACTGAGCCTTTGCCCATTGATTCCATGGGCCACGGTGGTCAACATCAGTCGCAAGCGGAGTAAAGCTGCGAACAGATACTGACCCTTGTATACACTATATCACAACTTATCTCCCACCACCAATGTTCCCTAACCACCTCTGAATTGCTTACTGGAAGAAGTTCCCCAGTGCTACAACTCGTGCATTGAATTTTGTGGCTTCCTCTCTGAAGTGGCCCCTATGGTATCTTATCAGCTGTTGTTACGCCCTGCCACCCACCAATAATGTTCACATCCTGCCCCCTATCTTACTTCTTGGAATCCGACGTCCCGTTGTTGCTGGGGTCGACGTGAATTAGGTAACCCTACCCTTCTAAGGCTCCTTATGGTATCTTATCAGCTGTTATCACTTCCTGCCACCCACCAATAATGTTCCCATCCTGCCCCTATCTTACTACTTGGATCCAACGTCCGGTCGTTGCTCTGGCCGGTGTTATGAATTAGGTAACCCACTCCTTCTAAGGCTCCTTATGGTATCTTATCAGCTGTTATCACTTCCTGCCACCCACCAATAATGTTCCCATCCTGCCCCCTATCTTACTTCTTGGAACCAACGTCTCGTCGTTGCTGTAGCCCGCGCTATGAATTTGGTGACCCTCCCCTTCTAAGACCCCCTGTGGTATCTTATCAGCTCTTATCAGTTCCTGCCACCTACCAATAGTGTTCCTGCCCGACCCCCTACATCACTTATCAGTTTGAGCGCTCTATCGCTCTTTTGAAGGAAGTTATGAATTTCCGGTCAAACACACATACACACACCAACAGACAAACTTAGCGGATCATATATAGTAGGATTCCCTCTTGCTCCTCTTTTACATCTTGAATGCGAGCCTCCACTTTGAAGATGTCACTCTTTCCTCAAGTGTGTTTTGTAATCAAAAATTTTTTTTCTACTCACTTTATCGCATATAATATCTTTGCAATATTGGCATTTTTCTCTCACGATGCTTTTCTTTAGTAGTCGATAATAAATGTTAGATGTTAGACGACTATTCATTTATTATTCAGTGCATAGTGCTAAATGGCCCTTCAACTTTCCATTTACTTCCAACCAATATCGCGGGCTCGTTTACAATGCTCATCAATGATTCCCAGATAGATGACTGCTTTAGTCATTATGCAGTACATAGTGCTAAATGGCTCTTTACCTTTCCATTAACTTTCCGACGAATATCACGAGCTCGTTTACAATGCTCATCAATGATTCCCATGCAGACAACTATTTATTCATTGTGCAGGCATATGGCTCATCACGTCGACTTATATGTGATTTCAAGGTACGCAGCGGGAAACCATGAGATTCTTCGTCCTATTTGCCTTCTCTTTCTTCATAGTCAGCGTTGTATCAAAAGAACCGAAGGACGGATTACCAGACAAGCCATCGGACTCTGTCAAGTAAGCCCATTTCTCGTAACCATCACAATGATATGTTGCTAATACTAGCAGATACTTATAACATCCGTCCCATCACCATTTGTACAGATAGGGGAACAGGGGGTGACCTGCCAATTGAATATGATGGTTTTCTAACCCATTCGTGACAATGCCCGCCACTGGTGGTGGATACCGAAATACTCACCTGGGACCGTGGATGTGTATGCGGCGGGTGGGCTTTTCATGAAATTTTTAGAAACATTTCAAGTTCCTCGAGAAACTTTTCCCCGTGCACAATTCCTCATACCTTTGTTCATCGCCATGTAGCGCTCTGCAAGGATGAAAAACGAATACCTTGATTCATGATAGCCCCCTCCCCGACTTAAGCTCGAATGCAGAACAGCTGCGACTTTAGCGAAAAAGCCGCTGACTGGTGGCGCCAAGTCAGCGACTGCCGGCTTCGATAGCGCGTTGAACGGTGCTACCGCATGCTCATCCTACTTTCGTAGAGTCCAAATCTCTGAGGCGTAAATGAAAGCAGGGGACAGCGGAATCGAAGAGGTGAGCATGGAGCCAAGTATTCTTCGTCATGTTGCCATTGCCTCGATGTTCTCGAAAGCTCCTGAAGCCACTCGCTTAAAGGCACTTTCCGCGATAAAATAAGGCTATGACCTTTCAAATGTGTCAGACGATCCGGAAGGAGATTGCGGAGGCTGCGCTACCTTTAGAAAGTGAAAATCGGCAAGAATTCCGCTTTAAGCTAACCAATTAGGCCCATGGGCGCCCCTTAGGCCCATGCCGACCCCCACCGGCTGCTAGCTACTAGCTAGTAGCCACTATGCTATCTCTCTCCAGTGAGGTGATACGATAAAAGAGCTGATATCTTTATGATAACGACGAGTGGAAATTCGTACAAACATGCGTTTTCTTCATTGCATGCATGTACAAGTTGGGGTCGATATGGAATCCTATTTAGGGCATTTTCGGCTGTTTTTCTGCTGCTTTTCTCCGCTAATCAGATACCTAGCCCTTTTTCGTTCCTATGTGGGTTCCGTTACCCACAATCTGTGGTCGCGGGCTTTGCCTTTAAAGTGCTCAGCTCTGGCCATAAGTCGTTCATCATATTGATTTCACGACTCAGGTACGCATAGCTATGGCATTCAAAGATGCTCGTTCTGTTGAGCGAGAATGGAGTACCAGAGACCAGTTTGCTCCTCATGAACATCGTCCATTCAGCTGTAAACTGTTTTCCCACCCAGTCAAATCAGCATTCGCTCCGCCTTGCTCGATGTTTGCGTTATCAAAACGATGTCGTCAGCAAAGCGGAGATGGTGTAGTTGCCGACCGTCGATCTTCACTCCCATGTCTTCCCATTCCAGTTGACGCATGACGTTCTCGAGAGAGGCGCTGAAGAGCTTGGGCGAGATGGTGTCGCCCTGTCGGACCCCTCTCTTCACGTCGATGATGATCTCCTTGTAGAATGGTGAGATCCTGGTCGTGAAGTTGCTGTAGAGCTCACGAAGAATCCTGATGTACTGAGTATCAACACTCTGGGTGAAAAGGGCTTCGATAACCACTTGTCTCAACGGAGTCGAAAGGCTTTCTTCAAGTCGATGAACGTGAGACATAACGGCATCTTGTACTCTCGCGATACTTCGATGAGCTTCGTTACCGTGTGGATGTGATCGATCGTGCTGAATCCTCTTCGAAACCCTGCTTGCTCGCATGGCTGTCCTTCGTCTAGTGTTCTGCCAATCCTGTTCAGGATGACTCGTGTGAAGAGTTTGTAGACTACAGACAGCAGGCAGATTGGGCGATAATTGCCAATGTCGTACAGGTCTCCCTTCTTGTACAGCAACACAGTCTTGCTGGTTTTCCACGAGGTGGGTACCATTCCGACAGGTAGCGCGTGAAGAGTCGAGCCAGAGTTTTGACAAGAACTGGCGGAAGATTCTTCAGATGTTCGGGTCTGATCCTGTCGGGACCGGGTGCCGTACGATTCTCACCGACGAGATGGCATGTCGGACTTTGGAAGGGAGAACTGGAGGTCCATCTTGCCTCAGACGCTATGGTTGCACGTGGACGTGGCTGTCAAAGAGATAAGAGTAGAAGTTGTGGATGACCTTCTCCACTGCCCTGCTGAAGATGTTCGACAAATCGTTCGCATTATCTGTCGACGTTGTCCATGAGAGAGCCCTCCCAAAGAGGGCGAGAAAAGTGAAGTGATCCCAGTTGATGACGGTCTTGGGGCTTCGCTTCTTGAACTTTGCGGCTCTCTCTCCTCGCATCGAAAAGCGGAATCTTGCGCGAAGGGAGGTGGTCGGATCCTGTGTAGAACTTAGGAACAACAGCGACAGGTCAGGCAAAACCTTCGATTGAGATGATGTGGTCGATCTCATTATGGAATTGTCCACCAGGAGACTCCCATGTCCAGCGATGAGAGTAGGGTTTCTGAGAACTACGATTTACCATGGATGGTATGGGTCCATAATAACTGGGACAGCCTTTCACCCTCCTCCACACTTTCGTGAGTCCCGATGTGAAGTTCTTCAGCCATTCTTCTTGTCCGATCTTAGCGTTGAAATCATCGATGTAACCTTTGAGAAGGTAGACAGTAGAACTTCTCCAACTCCACATAGAATGCTTCAAGCTCGTCTTCATCGCAGCTTGATATTCGGTGCGAGGGCGACAGAAACTGTAGAGAAGTTGAACCACATATTCTCCATCGCAAACGTTCAATTCGGATCGTCAGATGGTCGTAGCTATCTATGTGCATGACCGAGGGCTGACGAGGACGCAACTCTGACAATGCCTCTGCTGCCGCATGTTCCTAGGAACAGCTTTTTTCCATTTCGTATACGGCGTGTAGCGGGCGATGCCTCCTCGTCTGTCAGTCCGATGACGTCGTACTTGATCTTCCTGACCTGCATCGTCAGATCTTCGATGTGAGTCTGATGCAAGCGTCGTTATATTGAAAGTACAGATCGTTATTCTAATATTGGGCTACTTAGTGCTCCGTTTGCCCTGAGATTCTAGCAGCCTCGCCCGAGCGGTCCGAACCAGACGCGTCCTGTCGGTGGTTCCCTCAGCTTCAAGGGAATAAGGCCTATAAGTGTTACTGTTTTGGTATGGTTGTTGAAAACTTTGACCACGCGCAGCTAGCCAGGCTATAGCGTGGCAACTTCCGTATTCGTACGGTTTTTTAAATCGAACACTTCAAACCGTCCACATAAAACACTTCAAACCGTCCACATCCATGCCACGTTGAGGCAGCGAATGATTTGTGGGGGCATACACTATTACTTTGAGGAAGTTACGAATTCCCGGAAGAATAGTATGTGTATCTACTCATAGAAATAAAGAATCTGGGAATTGAAAGAAATGGGGATGTGCAGAGATACCAGGTCGACGACATAGACTGGATAGGAACTGATCATTTAGCCCTGTCTTCCGTGGTACTCTAGGAGAAATGGCTAATTCCAGGAACGTGCAGACTGCCGAAATCTGCAAATTTGCAAGTGATCAATTTCTGTCCCTGTCTAGTCTGTGTCGATTTTGACAATTCTGCAAACTCCATTTATTTATTTACTTCTCCTAATTCCGCATATTCGCCAGTTTTTTCAAAGTGGGAGTATATGAAAGAGGCTTAGCACGATAGTCAGCAAACTGTTGGCCAAATCCCACTACTTCCCAGATGCGAATTATGACCTCCAATGCTGCACTGCAACATCCGAAAGCGTTCTGGTAGAGTCATAACAATGTCTGTCCCATTCTTCATAGAAACTGGTGTTTTTCTCCCGTTTCACGCGCACTACGTTCATGTTTCACGCGTACTACGTGCAATGGGAGGAAAGGGCTCGTATCACTCGATTTTGGTCCATGGGGGTCGTATCCGGGCTTATCAAAAATTTGTGACTTCCCGTTTCACGCACACTTTACATCACGGCGAGGAGGGGGCGGGGGAGGAGAATTAGGAGATGAAGAGATACCAGGTTTACGTGGCCAGTGCGCCCAACAGGGATCCTTCCCATCAGCTAAAAAATTTCCCAATTTAACGTAAAAAAACAATTAGCACCGAAATTTTCCACGCAAAAGACCCCGAACATCCGAAAAAAAATCCAAAAGCTTCTGCAAAATATTCTCCTTCCTTCGGATACTTCGGTGCATAGCACCTTCCTCAGCGAAATATTACAGTTAGCTGCCTTCGTATATATCAGTATTCAAAAGCATACAGAGCACTATAGTTTTTTTTGCAAAACCTGAAAAAAAGGATTTTATGAAAACTTGGGAAGATGCTAGGAAGAATGGGGATAGAGGGTAGTATAAGAGGAGGACATGTGGGGTGGAGGGGAGGGAGGAGAGGGGGAGTCCTATTAATATCACCATTTCAAACATCAGTACGCTGCAGTCTGTTATGGCATACAACCCGACTACGGTTCTTTTGACATTATCGCTAAAACAATGATTCTTTTCATTCTTATTGGTAAAGAAGTGTCATTCTTATTGGTAAAGAAGTGTGTCATTTTGCCCCGAGAGCCTCCTATCACACATTTCAGGACAATTAGAAAGGCCAGAAGATTGGGACCAATGACGTGAGTCAGCTTTTCATCTTGCACATTTGATAGGCCATAACCACACGATAGCTTCCGGCAATATAGCTTGAACTGTTCCCTTTCTACCGCAAAATGGCTTAATTTTAGCGGAGCACCATGTGATCGACCTTGCGGAAACGGCTATCGTTGTGTGTATGCCTGCTCAAGCCATGGATGTGACAAGCAGTGTGTCAGAAGCTATTAACTGAGCTATTGTTTTCGTTCCGATAAAACTCTGAAGGCACGTTCCGCGATAAACTAAGGCTAGGTTATCATAACCGTGCACGATGGTCAAGCAGGCAACGTCAGAGGCTACACCGCCCTTTAGAATTAAAAAACAGCCAATCAAACGCAGCGCGCTTAGGTTTCAGCTGGCCCATGGCCCATGCGGCCTCCAAGTGACCGTATTCGTTGTGAGACTGCCATTGCGCTCTCTCGCCCGTCGTTTTCTGGCCTCTCTCGTCTCTTATCAGTGTATCGCCGCCTTTCGCAATTCACAACTGATCTTGATCACCTTACGCTCGTCCGGTGATCATGATCAATTGCAATAAAGAGGGTCTTATTCCGGCGCTTTTTCATGCTTCCTTCTTCTTCAATAAGTCAACAAACACACGACAATTCTATTTTTGAACTGTATTACCTATGAACTGTGGTCGCGGGAATTGCCTTTAAAAGTACTATGAAAACGGAGTCGCTTTAAGCGCACAGAGCCTTAGAGAAAGGTCGCTCCACACCAACGATCAGCGAATTGAGGCTGACTGTAACCATCCTGCAGATAAATATCAAACAGACACATTGAAATGGCACAAAATACCGGGACCAGGAAACTCTGCATACGTGCAGAACAGCACTGGAAGCTCATGCCGTCGTGTCTGTAAGTGTGCTGTCATCGGGTCCATTTCTCGCATTGTATTTTGACACGTACAACCGTCCCCAGTGTGTGTCAATCCCAGTGAATCCTATAGTTTACGACATTTGACCAGTTTCCGCTGTTAAGTGTCATGGGTAGTTGCTATTCAATCATGCCAGTAGCTGATAAGTGATTCCCCAAAGGAGGAAAAGCAAGAAGAATCCTCAAGAACACCATAAACAAAATCACTTCTTGACAATCACACCGCCCTGCATTCTCTGTGCAACTTCTGGCTCACAAATCGCTTTTTTCGCATATCCCAGTGCTAAATATCATCCAATGCAAAGAAAATAAAACGAAGAACAACAAAAACACCGACGCAAAACTCGTGAAAGTAAAAACCTTCGGAAACAGTGCACACGAATTTAGGATTACGGTAGCAATGCACGTCGAGCTTTTGCACCAAAATTGCACCACTGGTGATTTGAACAAGCCTTACCTTGCGAGATGGGTTGCTGTTAACTGTATGTGTCCCGATGAAAACGTAATAAAGTAAAACAGAATTACTTATCAGCGCGAGCGCGGTTGGCAAGAATGGACATGCAATATCAATTTTGCCCGCCGCCCCAACAAACAACAACTGAGCGCCCTGCATTAGGAGTGGAAAGGGTGTTCGTTGGGATGGACGGTCCAACTGGGCGGGTAATAGAACAGAACCTCTGTAGCACCGTCCTCACTCGCTGTGGAGTCGCGAAAGTGGGACAGTCTCTTAGCTTGGACGATGGACTACTTGCACAAAGGAAGGACAACCACGACTTACTTGAGCGCGGGAGCTGCCTTTAACCCCTCCCTCCCCCTCCCTTAGACATGGTTGGCACCATAACCAGATTAAAGCGCTACTCAGCGTGTCATGTGCCCTTGAGCATGATGTCCAGACGTTTGTTTTCCTACACGTCCGGCATGTGTTAGCAGATTAGACTGCGTAATTTCTTTGTCGTACACAAGGCCATTTATCTTTGGAGCTTCCTTTCCTTTCAACACATTGAACGTCGCTTGAATTGTCAGCAATTCACCGCATACTCCCGTTCCGCGCGTTTGTGTATTGCAGACAATTCACGCGCGCGGAGACGCAGGAAGTGTAAACGGGAGTCGCTGCAAAAACGCCGCGGCGCTTCAATGTGTTAACCGGAACACTCGGCTACTGCAAAAAAGGCAAGGAATTTTATGTTCAACTGCTGCAAGCTTTCGACTTCTTTCATACTTTCCAAACATATTTGTTAAATGGCTACCGTCTCCTTCAATAGGATTAAACA
>MU914369.1:9936-21721 GCA_036418165.1 Cooperia oncophora
CTGGTGGGACGTGCCCTGCTGAGGTGGGACCTCTCTCCACCTAGGCTAAGCTTCTCTGTTCCAGTGCAAAGAAGCCGTATCATGCTACATGAGGCCATGAGAGGGTGCAATGATAGGTGAGAATAATGTTGAGTAAGCCATATCAGAGCATATCACACTGTTTGGACGAGTTGGTGCATACGAACTGGAATGACGTTGCTTTGTCCCGAGGAAGGACTTCCCCTCCCGGAGAGCATAGCACCATTTTTACCACCGAGTTTACAGAAAAATTTGAGGTCCCGATAATCATTTCAATAGAAGAGCCTCGTTGTTGATCAGTCAAAAAGCTTTGAGGCTCCAAAGCTGCATGAAGGCATGTGGGCATACTCATTTGGCTGTCTTCCGAAACGAAAATAGAGGTGCTAAGTGGTGTACCATTAGAGGAAAAAAACAAGAAGAAACAACTAGCAGCCACCAAAATGAGGCTTTTTTGCGCTAATGCCTCCGTTAGGAAGGGCCAAAAAGTTGGTAGCCATCATGCCAACATCTATTACGAGACAATGCTAATGCCATATTCGGCCCTTCCGCCACAGGGACTGAAAGGGCTGTAAAGATACAACGATTGAGTTCCAGCTAAAGATTTACATGAGCGATTATATACTGGAAAATCACAAGACATTCTTTTCCAAGAGGGAGAAAAAGGTAAAATGGGGTGGAGTTGAGTTTTGAGGCGGTGGAACCTGCCGGAAATGGGAGTAGAGCAGAGCCGCCTTTTGATAAATTCCTGCAGAATGCGACCCTCCCCCTCCCCTATCCCGTTCCCCCAACACATATTTACCAATTTCTCACATTTTCCAGTTCACCCAAAAATTTTTCATTGAGCGGAGGGAAGGTCGTCAGGAACTAACTACTATACTGCTATTTTCAACTATAGTAGTAGTGAATAGTAGTTGCATAAGTTTTTGGCAGAGCCACCAACTAAGGGGGAGGGGGTCCGTGAAACAAGAGATAATCAACTATCAAAAAAATTTTTCAGACCAAATACGACCCCCTCCCTCGCGGTCAAATACGACCCCCCCGTTGTGATTATCACAACGATGGCGTGCCCTGGAGTAGAGTCAGGGCTGGAGGGCAGTGACCACCAACACTGCAATCTTGAAGAGACAGCTCTCCAGGACATTGAGCGCTCTCTGAAGGGGTGCAGAAGAAGATGCTTTGAATAGAAGAATGAGCTCCATTTCAATCGCGCAAATCCAGAAGTGCCATAAAACTGTGATATATACCCATCAGGGGGAAGCAGTATAAACAGCGTTACTGGATTGTGTACCACTTGTGCCACGTGCCCTGGAAACAGCATCAGGATGGGTGAGATGGCCAGGTCAACATGACCCACGCCCTCCCAAAAGAGATCGTGGTACGACCCCCCCCCCTTCCAGTGCTGCTAGAATCAAAAGTCGCGCCGAAAACTACTACTGTCACAGTCACAAATTTGCAGGGTCTTGATAAGGTACAACTACACATGTTTCTCTTTTGTCGATTATCGCCGAGTGCCTCACTGAAGGGTAACGCTGTTCGCGCTTGTATACCACGAGTATGTACTTCCCAGTACAAGCTAGAGCACGAGCTACAGTTTCGAGGAAGTTCGGCCTCTCACTCCAGCAAAGTTCCAGTTTACAAGATTCTGGCAGTGCTGTCGAACACATTGCACAGAGGCATTTATTGCACAGAGGCATTTACACACGCACAGAGGCATTCATTCAAGACACGGTCAGCAATGGAAGCACAGGTAGTGGTATACAGAAGTGTGGCAGAAGAATTGCCAAGGGACTCGCCTGTGAAGAGAAAATGCCAAAAGGAACGTTGTGAACGTTTGTAATGGGACCCCTCTGTAATCAAACAATTCTACTTGTAAAAAGTCGAAAAGACCGCTTATTGGGGTGAGTCCAGTCGATTGACTTCTTGTAAATGACCTCACAAGAGACAGGGATATCCCTCGCATGCCAATTGTCCGGTAGCACCGCTTATAGCTGGAAGGCTACAGCGGGCTCTGAAAGCGGAGTCAGTGGATAAAGAGAGGTGTTACTGGAGCAACTTAGCCCTTTAACTCATTTGGCTCACGAAACTTCTTCGGGAAACTGGTAACACAAGGTTGTCTATTGCGCATTACACCAATCACCCACACAGTCCTTTGCATTTTGGTAGGTCATCGCGGGCCGTTCCTTTATGTCACCGCGACTGTTAAACCACCTTCTTGAACAGAGGTAGAGCGGTGGTACAGAACCTGGTCGGGAATATTCTTGACTCTGATTGGAGAGGTGATCGGGGTTGTTCACGCACCCGATTCAGTAGACGAATGTTTTGGTAGTATTGAGCGGAGAACAGCAGGGGGAGGGAAACGTACTGAAGAGAAATGTCCTTCAACGCCATGTCAACTCTGGCAGGAGAGTGTCATGCTTTGTGGTTTCGTTCCTTTCAAGAATGATGTGCCCTGCTTGGCAGTGCGGACAGTTCTTCTTGCTCTTATCAAGCCCTTAAGGTAGTGATGCTACCTTTAAAAGTTATCTGAAACGGTGAAATTTCTGAGTCTGTTACTGTTAGTCTATCGTGGAAGTCATTTCCAATCCACTCTCGAGATGCGCAATCAAATTCCATTCGTAGAGCATGGGAATGCACATTTGGTTTGTAAAAAAATTTTGAGCAGCCCAAAAAGTTTTGGATTTTTATCCGAATCGGTCGCCCCACGAGGGGAATGGGACTTGGTTGAATTGGCTGGTGGCTGCCCAAATTGCCACACCTACACCTTCTCCTGCAACTGAATTCAAAAAGCGTACGAAGTTCCCCTTCCTTCCCCTCAGGACTCAGCTGAAAGCAACATGTGCGAATGAGTAAGGTCGACAAATTTCCATTGTTATCACAGGAGTTAATAACTGTCAGCACTGCGGCGTTTGACAGCAATTACCAAACAGGTAACAAATTAAACCTCTTGTGTCTCAGAAGCATGTATCGCTAGGTCAGTACATGTAAGGACGAATGTATAGCAGTAGAATTGGGTTTCATCACTTGTCACTTTGGGCTCTAATTCCATTATTTTGGGATTGGTGCGGTTTTTCCGCTGGCTCGATATTTCTTCATTAACACGTTGAACGCTAGTGCCGAACCTTTGTGTTTTGGAGATTTGCACCAAGAGGACAGGCACATTTCCCTTCCGCGCTCGAGAATTAGTGAATTGTACGATGGATGAGTGATTCTAAGCTCAAGATGTATATAAATAAAGGCCTGAGACGATGATATGATGTCCCGAATCCTTGTCCAAATTTATCTTTTTAGCTGCCCAAGGCAAAAAAACTTTACAAAAAAACTGGCTTCCGCTCTCTCCGTTCGCTAAGAGCTATGCCAATAACAAAGGAACGGTCCAAGGCAATCAGAAAGGTGGTTGCTTGTCTCGCCAAAATGTTTCGCCAACTGCCGTAGCACATAACGGGTCCAGAGGTGACGCACGACCCGGGCAATGTCAGGCATGACGTGTTGCTGGCCGTAACAATGGGCGCAAGACAGTCTTGAAGGTCAAGCAGATTGTGGTTATTCATATGCCAGGGAGTCGGACAACACCAAAAAAAGACAAGTTTTCAGCGAATTGTTGTCAAGAGTTGTCCTGGCTGGATTATTTGCGCAGATCGTCGAGCAGCTTCGTGATAGCCGAGATGTGATCCTTTGTATTCAGGAGTTTAAGCTACACCTGTGAAAAAAGTCTTCAGATTTCCAATTTTTGGTTTGAATATTTGGCGCTGCACTTGTGGCCGGGGCGCTAAGGCAGTTCGATGCAAGGACGTGATTTTCTTTTCCAGAAAGTCGAGCTACTCCGAGAAAGACCCACGTTTCTGCGCAAAACTTTGTTAGTTTGCACAACTTTATTATCAAACCGATATTTTGACAGAACGCATTGTCTGACCGTGATCCAACGAGACAGGCTGGCTGTCGCCCACCATTTGTCTGACTATCTTCGTCAACGTGGTTAATGCAATTAACCCTTGTAGAGCTGCAAACACGACCCCGTCGTGGTACATTCCCAGCAGTGATGCTGCCTTGAATGTTACGTCTAAATTCGAAATGCATGAGTTTGGTACCATAGCCGCCTATTCGGGTCACTCGCTGGTCATTCTCACGCTTCTTATAACACGCAAATAATTTGCGCGGGAGGAAAGGGTTCTAACTTCCCTCTGCAAAACGTTCGTAAGACTGATGCTCAGTAGGAAGCGCAAGCTGGTTCTGAAGAAAGCTACAATCCGTCCACTAGCTGATAATGCGAAAAACTCTTGCGACTTCTACTGTGAAAATCGCAAATACATTTCACACTCCACGTTGCAGAATCATCGCGCCTTTCTCATCTGTGTTCCCGGACTTTTTGCGAGCACTAAGAGGAGAGCGCGCTAGTTCAGTTTAGGCGCAATGGTATCCTGTCATGCATGGACTGTGCCTACAAGGCCATTGTGCACATTATAATCTATAAGTGATTCCAGGTAGAAACGCCTAAGCAGGGGCAGAATTTGTGTCTAGCAGGACAGAATTTGGTTTCCCTGAGCAGGCGCTGCAAGGCGCCTTCCCCAACTAAGGTGCCCTTATAGCGCCCTATCAAGCTGCCACATGACGACCTGGTTGCCCACCGCACCGCACACATATGGCCGGACAGTCACATCGACACTATTATCTCTTCATTTGTGAAGCATTTATGAAGTACAGGGAAGCTGCTACATGGATATACGAATGTACGCGTGTACATTTGTTGGCACGATGCCGACAGGAAACTCATCCAAAAATGCGCGTCCAATGGCACGCAGAACTAAGATATTTGACAAGTTTTTGGCCATTCACCTTGCTTTTTCGGCATTTTCCCACTGCACGCCTGCTACTATTTTAGGCAAGTACTTATCGCGCCTTATGCCCTTAATCGTGCCTTGTGCCTATACGGTAACTTATAGAATCGGTCGTTTGGTTTACATACATTACCTTCGCGGGGTAGGCTAAACAAGACCTACAGTAAGGTCTGGTCGGGCATCTGATCACCGAAGCATGCATATGACATGCGGCGCTACTTTTAATCCTGCTCATGCAGACATACCGTGAATTAAGTGACCCATGTCTTTATGGAGCTGAATGTTCACTGCAAACTCCTGCTGGGAAATCTGAGAAAGCATGGGAGATTTTGGTGAGCGATAATTCAGTTGATTTATGGTGTCTCGATGACACTGATGCCCTTTTGACTGGCTCAAGGAGAAAAAGTGTTGAAGGGGGTTGCATGAAAGAAAGCTGTGATTGGCAGCCATGAGCTTATCGAGGGTCATATCCATCTCTCTTTTTAAATATGCAGTCACTCAATGTCGCAACGAAGGATTTTATGGCTAAAGATCTTGAGGTGACCTCGAGCATGTCAAGTTCTTTCCATGAAAGTGAACGTCCCATACGGTATCTCGAGTGGTGAAACCTTAGCTACGGGGTCCGCTATCCTGCTACTCTTGAGCACAGACCTTAGGTGGTCCTCATGATCATTTGAGTTAAAGGTGCGGTCCGCGATCAAGGGTTGTGTGGTCCTCGACGAACAAAAAATTCTAAGAGATTGCGCTAATGGCATATACGTAGGTCCAGAAACGACGCATCCTTTTTTTTCAGTTAACATCGTTCCAGTCTCTTCTTTCAAGTCCCGCCATTCAGTGAAACAACGAAGCTGCAAGGACGAAAAGGGCATGACAGTCACTTAAACGGTTGTAGAGCTCTTATCGGGGATCACTTGGGCGGATGAGAGTGTAGTGTTGGAGGTGGAGTAATTGGGTACGTACAACCTGGGTTCAGAATGGGGTTCTATTTAGGGAGTTTGCGATGTTATTTTTCTTGTTTTCTTCCTCACTATGCGAGTTTGGCCAGCTATTTTTTTCGTCCATTATGCGAAACGCCCCCAATCCACTATCTGTGACGGCGAACGATGGCGTTCCTTGCCTTTAAGAAATAATGCAATAGAGTTGAGTACGTTGAAGGAGGCGATATAGCAGGAGGACCCCGACTGCACTGCGCTGTACGACAGTTTTTTCGGGGGAAAAGGGGAGTGCTTGGGGAAAAAAACTCTGAAAAATGCAGAAATTACTGAAATTGGAGGAACATGGTAGGTGGTATGGAAAGCCGGGGAAGGGGTCATACTACGAGAGGAAGCCTCGAGGCGGGGGTCGTATTTTGCAAAACTTTTCCCCAGCGATAGGAAGTGCCCTTACTATCAGGTGTGCGCTTTGGAAAGCGCTCTGAGAAATGCATAACAAGGCTTGAATGTTCAACGTCAGAGAAATCTTGAAAACCTTGTCTAGCTTCTTGGAAATTAGCTGTCTCTAGGTGGAACTTGGGCAACAGGTTCTGACAGCGGTCTTACGGGGTTCGACGGCGATAGATGAATAGAACAGGACAAAAGAATGAAATACTGATTGAAGGCCAACGTTCCATTGAATGACCCTTATCACGAGGCTAGCTCGAAGAGATTGAGTCTCGTAATATCACACTGTTCGAGTTTTTCAAAAGGCCGACGATGCGTGCGGCTGGATAAGTGCGAAGCAAGCAATCGAGCTCATTGTGAAGGGATGTAACCAGCCTTAAGTGCACTCATTTTCTAGCTGGCTTGGAACTGTCCCAACACCTCTTTTACCAGTGACGTCTTGACTACTGCTCCATCTTGAGACGCAAGCACAGACACAACACGAGATTCGAGATTGAGCATCGACTCGAACAACCGAATCACCAGTGAGCAGATGCCGCAGTATGTATAGAGATCTGCGATACAGTTTTTCATTTTCCCAGGACACGACGATTAATCGCAAACTCGAGGATTAATCAAAGGCAGGTTTCGGGGCGCGAAACCCTTCTTTCTGCTAAAGAACAATGTTCAACGGCTTTTCAAGGCTTCAGACTTTCACCTCAAAAAGTCCAAAAGACGTCAAAGAGCTATGAGCAATTTGAAGCCTCTCGAGCCTCTGGAAAATAAACTTTTCAAGTGTGACGTTGTTGTTAAGCATTCAGATCTCCACAGAACTCAGAGGGAGGGGCCGCCACGTTCAAATAATGTGCGCAGCTACGGACCCTCTTCTCTGGGATAACTATAGTCAGGATCCGTGAAAACGATAGGGCATGTGAAGGGACGTAAGCTGAGGAGCAGCCTGAACAGTCTCACCCAACAATGGTTGCAGGCACCGGATGCCATTACTGTAGAAAGGGTCACCTTGGCAGAACCTCTCCGTCTCCGTCAACCGCCTCATCCGTTTGCAAGGATGATTACTGTACGACAATCCCAATTTCTTCCGATTTCTACCAACTCTCCCACTTCTCCGAAAAATTTCAATGTCCCCTGAAGAGACTACCGTTTATACAATCACATATACATACAATCTCACAATTACATTTACATCTATGCACGTGAAACGGGAAACACTTCGAGTCAACAATTGGAAAAAATTCCTCGCATTCCCGAAAAAAAGTTTCTCAAAGCTTGATGCGACCCCTACCGACCATACACAACCTCCCGGTCGGATGTTCGGACGATGTTGTGCCCCACTTCGTGGCAGCGCAATATATATCGAAAGCTCCCGAAGCTGCTTCCAGGGCTCCAACCTAGAACTGCCGGTAGAATTCCCTCCCCTCCTCCCACAAAAAGCATTGTAGTGAGTAGAAGGAGAAGATGCGCAGAGACTGAGCCCACAGATAGAAATTTCTCAAGCAGATCGTATATGGAGAAGACATGGCACAGGGCACCGATACCATAGATAAAGGCGTAAAAAGAAATCAGCGAAATGTATGAAAGAGGAAATCGATCAACGACAATTGCTTTATCCTTTTTTGTCCTTCCACTGCCCATTCGCATTCATTCACATGGCCATTGTCTTTTACGATGTGACTCTGTCGGAATATAAAAAAGCAGTGAACAGTCGGAGCCTACACTAGGTCGCGACATGCACTCTACTTCCCTTCGCGGAGTGCACTTCGAATGCGAATTCTCTAACCAGATTACTATTCAGAAGGTTTTCATCCATTCCAATCAATCTAGTACCTGCTAGCCGCCCGTAGTGGATGAAAGACCTGGTTTGTCTCTGCCATGGTCAATCCGAGATCTCACCCTCAAACGAGCGCCTGGTAAGCAGCGAGACTTGCTACAACAACACCTGCGTTCTGATAGCAATTAATACCCAATTTTTTGCGGTATAAGCAGCAGTTCTTCTATGGCATGCCATCGCCTCCAACGCCGCGATTTTTTTTCTGGCGTTACTTTTGCAAGTGTTTTGCTTGTTCTTGTCTATCAGGATTATCTCTAGAAATGCCAAAAAAATTTTGCTAATTGAAAGACTGGAATTTCCAAAAAAGTCTAAAAAGTTGTCGCGATGCTCAGAAACCTTTCGTCTGCTACCATACATCATACATCACATCGTACGTGGGGATCCCCAGCGAAGGGGTCGTATTTGGTCTCTTTTTCCTGCTGCATCATTGTGCTATCTACCTTTTCCCCATAGTACTTTCCTGGGGGAGGGGGGGGGGGAATGCAGATATTCGAATTTCTGCGGAAAACTCGATTGAAGTGACAGGAAGTTGGGGGATTTAGTATGTAAGATGGGGGACCGGTGGGAGGATTGTACAAGAGGACGAGACTTTGCGAGAGGGTCGTACTTTGCAAACTTTTTCCCAACAGCAGGGCCTTCTCACAGACAAACTCTCCTTTTACCCGAAAGATAGGGTAATACAAAAAACTCAATAAATACTCCTTAATATAATGAGACGCTTCCTCATTTCCTCTCCCTATAATCAAATAAGCATTTCCCGGGAATCGTGGTAAATATTGGGTTCAGGGAAGGATTTTCAAATCGGAAATTCGATGCGAATTCTTTTTTTTGGGGGCCTGAACACAATGGGCAACGAAATTGACTTCCCAGAAGCCGCAGGCGAAAAGTATAATTAGTTTATGGAAAGAGAAACACAGTCCATGCTAGCGAGCGACGAAAACCAAGAGACTCGAGCCAAGAGGCACTCCCTTCTTACTCATAACTATTTCATAGACGACTTGTTTAAGCATGAATGAACCCTTGGGTGGTCTTGCGGTCGACTCTCTCACCGCATGATGACATGGATTTCCTTGTGGTGATTCATTCGAAATGAGCACAAGTACTATTGACGAAGAGTACTGAATGTTAATTTATCTCAGGCTTACTGAATCATAGTCGAAGGCCTCAACTGGACCCAGGACCCCCACTCGGACCTCAGGCTCAACGAGCTAGTGTGCTTATCACTTCCGGGTTCTATTTCGGCTAAGCATTTAGAGTTAGTTGGCATCCTTGCGGGCAATGAAACATCTTATCGCCAGGTACGGTGAAGAAGAACAGTTACCGTAACAAGAGGCTATTTTTGTGGGCTTACTTAGTACGTCTCAGCTGACACTATACGTAGGGCACCTTGCTGTAGATACCACAGCGAAGGTCGGATTCGGCCGCTGTGTAAAAGGGTATTCGGCCATTGTTGTAGCCGTTTCTTGGCTCCCCTCGCTCGACAGCAGAGTTCTCGGAGAAAGTCTGCCAGGAGGGATCCGCAAATTTTTCCATAGGGAATGCTGTGCTTTCACTCGAACCCTGACCGCAAACTTCGCAGGGAAACACTATCAACGCCGCGAGGTTCGGATCCGCTCAAACATGGTTACGCTAGCTCACCAGCGAGACAATTTACAGCTTATATTATAGAACAAGATTAGAGAACAATATACAGGTATGTGGCGAAGGAATCGTAATTCACCGCGGCAGTGGGCGTCGCGTGCGATGTCGCGCCCGCTACCGCGAACGACAATTTCGGTTTTGTATTGTCGAGGTATAGACACATTGTATTGACAAACATTACAAGATACTGTCGGCAGTGTCTTATTGTATAAATCCGACCGCTCAAGTCGAAACCGGGTAATATCAAATGCACGGGAGTCGCGCCCATTGTCTCTTGCGCTACGCGACGTAGCGCCGCGGTTTTAAACGAGTATGTGACCCTGTATTCTTGCAGATGTGTCATTGCTTCAGGTTCCTAGTGGTTTTCAGCCATCAATATCGAAAGCCACAACTTCTGTCGACAGTATGCCCGTATTCATGATTGGAGTAACAAGAGACTCGTCCATCAAAGAGGGTCGAAGTGCGCAGGCCTTGTTACAGGCATTATTCTGCAGTAATTTGGTGCATTTCCGGGGTTCAGAGCAGGTTCGAGAAGCGGCTAAGAACCTTTTGTGAGCGGCTTCGGTCCGTTCTAGTCCCTTAGTGAGTAAATGTGGTTACGCTACAGCTCGTCAATCCAGCTCTAAAGTACCCTTGTGGTGGGCACGCGATGCTGCAAGTCCGATTTCCTGAACTACACCAGCACTAAATTTGAGTCAGCCGCCAGTTTGAGCCAACCTCTGCCTCATTCCTGATTCAGACAACTCCGGGAAGAATTGACTAAGCAGTGTGAAATCATGACACAAGGCTTTGAGGCCATGTCCCTCTTTTGTTCGGAAGAAACGCTTCATTTGACATTCAACTTTCTCTCGGAAGCGGAGCCACAAAGTTCAAGCTGAGAAGCTGAGGCCATGGAACGTCCAAAAAACTGAACCGAAAAAAGCATTTCTCGTGCATTGCATATCCCATGCGGAATGACTAATAAAGCCAAAGCCTCGAGAGCAGTCTTGCAAACTTCGCTATTAATATAATAGATGTGACTCACCAGAGCTCATCCGCTTTCTCGGGCATCAACTAACTACGAACTCGACCGGCAACTAAATGCCGAAAAACATTTGAACAGCAGTTGTGATAATAAATCTGATAAAAAGATAGTTTCGCACGCAGGCACGTTAAAGCCGTCCTTACAGGTGAATTTCTCGAGAATTGGAAATTCAGTTGAAGGCACGCGTGCGATAAATTGTTGGTAAGCAGGCTCAATCGCGAAAGACATGGCGGCAAGTAAGTGATAGCGATGAGAAATGAAGGAAAATCTTCCGAAGCCTTCTCACACTGGGACGAGGGGGGAGGGACCCTGTGCTGACCGTTGTCTAGACTCGCTGAAGGGGCGTGTCAGGCGGTATGGGTTTGACGCGGCGCCAAACTCGTCGTCTGATAGTTGTTGAGCGGGCAAGAGACAAGTATCAGTGATAAAGAACTGATACGAACGGTTGGTTTAGTCCTGTCACTTTGCTCGCACAGCCGGCGGGAAAAGGGTTGCGAGCCCCGCCAAGCCAACGCCGCCTAGCACGTCCCCTTTGTCGCGCAGTACGAGCAAGCGACAAAGGCAGACGTATACTTGACCGAGTTCCCACTTACTGTTATCAAAACGTTATCAGCTCTTTTCCCTTATCACATCACACTTGCCACTTGGAATGAAAGAGCCAGTAGTGGAGCAACGGGCACTATCGGAGAGTCTTCAGAAATCAAAATTTGGTGTGCTATAGAGCAGTGAGGCGAGGCTTCGCTTCCGTCAAGAGCCCTAGCGTCTTTATCATGTTTGTTGAGCCGTGTGAGAGTAATATTCTGTGTACTTGCGGACCGGACTATCTTGTCCGGTAAAAGATTTACAGATTAGTAAATCACGGGATATGTCTCTAACCATGAAGGTCCAACCTACAATAACTTATGCCTGTCCACGTAAAGGAATCTATGTTAGCAACATTACATTATTGCTTCAAAAAGCTGCTGAGGATCGACATTAGCAGGTCCCCAACATGAACATCTTCTTGAGCTCACATTCAAAGACTCATTCCAGCTTGCAAAGCCTGGAAGAGGTCCAAATTTGA
>MU914370.1:0-16783 GCA_036418165.1 Cooperia oncophora
AGTTTGGATGGCCGGGGACCCACTTCACACGCATAAGGAGGCGAGCATTCCAACTGGCCCTCAGTTTGGATGGCCGGGGACCCACTTCACACGCATAAGGAGGCGGGCGATCCGACTGGCCCTCAGTTTGGATGGCCGGGGACCCACTTCACACGCATAAGGAGGCGGGCGATCCGACTGGCCCTCAGTTTGGATGGCCGGGGCGATCCGACTGGTCGAGTTATAAGCACCGGGAAATTCCTGTCTGAACCTCACATCCCAGCTACCTTCAGAGACACGGTTCTCGCAGATGGTTGGGCGGGGACAATCAACCGTTGTACCTTCCCATTGCCATCACCATGAGAGCATCCTCTCATAACCTGGAGGAAGTGGTATGTAGTCCATATCACATTATCAATATCACATTCAGTGTTGATCAAAATAGTTTGAGCACCATATTTATCGCGAGCAATGTTCACTATAACTCTTTCCTAACATGAAAGCGGTGGTGTCCTGATATTCACCGCACCTTCCCTACGTCAAGGTTCAGCCCTAAGATCAGGTTCTATGGTTTTCCGAGTTTTCTGATCCCCCACCTTCCCGTATACGCCAGCACTTCAGCAGGACTGAGTGAATCGAGACGCATGTAATGATCTTCATCGCGCCTTCTTCAATTCGCTGGTGGACCAGATGTATCAATCGATATGTATGTTCTTCTTGATACAGTATCTCCGATTCTTCGTTGTTTCATCCTTAGTGTTTCGCTGCTGATTTTGTGCCCAGAAGTGAAGCATGTTCCCCAGGGCATCGCTCCACCGATGGCATTGGCCCTGCCGTCCTTCTAGGCGGTGCATCATGCACTGTACGTAAAATACTTTCATTAGGATGAGCTGGAACGTGGATTCTTCTCTGACTTTAGCACCTCCAAACCTTCGAGCACCCATTCTAGCCCACAATGTTAGCTGGAGCAGTGGCAGTCCATGCTGCCCTCTTGAAAAAGTTTTCGGGATGTATTTCTGTGCCAAGCCACAGTCACGAATGTCACGACGACGGAAGAATACTCGCTCAGGTTGACGCCGGTATGTTATTCGAACATAGCAGCGTAACTCATCGTTATTTTGCTTTGGGTGGAACTTTCGAGTTCTTCCTTGTGAGGACTGGCCATCAGTGACCCCCAGAAGATTGCAAACTCACCTTTGCAGTTTCGCTAGTGTCACATAAGGTAGTATTGTTTGATTTGTGACAGTGTGAAACAGCGTGAAGAGAGACAAGCCATAGCACATTCCACCACCCGAACATGATCGCAGAGCAGAAAATGAAACCCTACCGATAGTTTCCCTTTTTATGGACTCCGAAAGCACTGACAACACTGTGGATCATAATACTTTTCGAAGTAAACACAAGATACCTCAAGCCATGGAACTATCATCGATGGGTACATTTCATAGACGTCAATAGGCGAACTGACGTTGGGGAAGACGTCAATTCGCCTATCGTCAAGTCAGTCTCCGTTCTCAACCATTCCGCAGGCGTCCTTCCCTGTTCAAGTTTTCTGATCCCGCTTCTTTATACCACTTTTGTGGCTTCACAGTAAATAACCGGAGTCAGCCGCTCCTCATTGTTGCACCCAACAAAACTAGAAGACTATTTTCTCTCACGAGTTCAGTTGCACGCCGTGGATTTTCTTCCACTGTCTTAGCATTGGAAGACGAGAAGATTATAGACGAGCCACGGGCCGGATATCTCTTTGCCGGTGTGGAACGAGCAGGTGCGGAGAGCTTGTTCAGTGAGGCTACCAGTGGTCCTTACTTAGGACTTTTTCTTATGACTTTTTGCGTCCTCTCCACCCCAATATCTTCATTTCATCACAACTCAGTTGCCTGCCAAGTTTCTTGCAAAAGTTAAGAGTTTGTAAAGGCACAGTGCGCCTCTATGGAACCCGCGCACCTTATACTTGAGCCGCCTGCTGGGTAGTGGACCGCAAGAGGTAAGTAAGCCTTATCTTCACCGCCGCTGATACTCTGACCTCCGGCGCCAGTTCGCAAGCGTTCCCCTATTCAAGTAGTCGGTCCACAGCATCTTTACCAGCTTTATCAGCGCTTTCGCAGTAAAGTAGGAAAAGCGCTTGGGTCGGTCCTTCTGAGTAGCTGTCTTTGGCGGGCCCTTTTTTCTGCACACATACTCAAGAGGCTCCAGTTCAATTGTAAGACACCCTTGAGCCGGTTCAAGTCTGTCGACGACCCGGGGGGGGGCATTTTAATATTTTCGCTACATCCCATCGACGTGGCGGCCTATCTAAACAGCTTCTTCTCGAGTTGACAGGTTTTAACATTATTGCTAGACTACCTTGTTCCAGCTTCACAAGAATTCGCAGGTTTCGCCAGAGTGAGACATGTAATCGGAACATGAGAGGAAAGACAATAGTAATAGTAATATGCCCCCTGTGACACAACACGCGCGCCCGACGCCATTTGTTACTTCTTTGCTTTCGCTGTTGAATTGATCCGGCATGGAATCAGCAAGACTGGGCTAGGCGAGGCTCAGTGAGTGAGGATACTCGGAGGGTTTCTTACCTCAATGGTGTTGTCCCGCGCGACTGTCCGCTTTCACGGCAATCATTAACATTCTGGAATTTGCCGGTGGCATCGTGGACCTGACAGCTGCGCGTTGTTTTCCAGCGTCCTGGAGCTAGAAGTTGACTCCAAAGAGGTACCAGCAGGTCACCGATTTCATCAACAAATGCGCATATTCTGCTTGCAGAATCTGACGCAGCGTTTTGTCTCACTCTTTCCATCTTCCCATCCTTTCTGCGAGTGATCTGGGGTTGGGTTTCACTCTTTACAGCTCAGTACCTTGGTAACAACCAAATTCGTCCGTGCGGCTACACTTTTAACGCATTCTGCCCGTTATGCCTTGGAGATCCACTTCACTATCTGTTCACTGCGATACCGTCAACGTAGGGTATTGTCTTCAGTGAAACCTCCATTTCTAGACGGGTTGCGCTTTACCACAGGACTCACAGCAAGTAGGACCAGGAACAGATTCAAAGCAATTCTTTAGTGCATCAGTCATATCTTTCTTCGATCCGTGAAGAGTGAGTGCAGCTAGATTGGGGACATCATTTACAACAAGGGGATGGCATACCAACGAAGCCTTTTGGCGAACACGACTTCAATTACATCTCTGCTAGACCAGAGCATTGCTCCTTCAGTTATTGAACTCTGAGAGTTACTGTTGTATTTGTTACCGCTCTCGGTGATGGCAGCAGATTGGGAGTATATAATTCGATCCAGTCCTTCTTTTCCAAGGGTGAGAGGATTGAATCTGCGTGTTCCACCGGTAGGAAATGCGCAAAAAGCTGATCAGAGAACTTTTTGGAGGCTCTCCAGTGTACCTGCTATGTATATGTTGGTACTGTTGCCACTCATCTTTCAACCAAGATACCATTTTTTTTTTTGTTTTGTTTTGGTTGTTTTTGGTTGATTCTTTTTCTAATTGCAATTACAGCATTTTTTGATAATTGGTTTCACATGTTTTGTGACCAGCTGTACTCCACAATGACTTTAACGAACCTCGTATGAAGAACTTCATCATGCCATTCGTCAACAACTCGCACACGAGCGTTATAACACCCGCGTAAGAATCGACATCCATCAAGAAATGTACAATGATCTGTCCCCCTCCTCTCACGCGGAACTGTCTCCGATTAGGTTTAGGGCTTTCTCCCTTTAAAACAAGGTTACAACTATAGCCTATGGTTCTGTCCTCCTAGCACCTCCTGAACTTCTCAGTCAAACTGTTCTTGTTTCGCAGAATCAAAAATTTTCAGATAAACGCGCAATTCGGCTCGGTGCGGGCAGCAGATCTGTAAGTTCCTGTAACCATGGCGAGTTACTTGTACCATTTCGCAGCTTCACAAGAGTTTAGCTCTTAGTTGATTTGAACTAGCAAAACGAACTCAGCGGAAGTGCAAGATGTTCTCCCCCTTCCTTACCCTCCCCCCCGCCACCTATGTCGAACAGAACTGACATTCTCACCGTTCCATTATAAAAGACACTTCTGAAAAGCTTGGCAGTGTCAGAAGTCAGACTTTCAAATTTCAGGAAGCGTAAAGAGCTTGATCACAAACATTTATTAAAACCGTAAATTATGTGGGAGCTGTTTGTGAATGAGTACGGTGGGCATCTTTCACTTGTTTATCTGTGGAAGTTTGAAAAAGTCAGCATCATTCTTGTCTGATAATCCTTCTGGTGTCTTCTTCTGGCCCATCTTGCTCCCAACCATGTACAAATCAGTGGAGCGCTCATCGCTTTTCTCAGCAGATGTTGCTGAAGGCTTTCGATTGAGCTGACTCAACGACTTTTTGATCGCTTCTTTTGAAGTTCTTATCAGTTCCGTTGATTTTTTTGCTCTTTCTGCAGATCTTTTGTTTTTGCCCACGAAAAACCCTGGGCTGCCTTTCTTTGCAGACTTCGACATGCTCCTAGATGTTGATTTCGGAGTCATCCCTGATGATTTCTTGGTCTTTGGAGCCTTCTCTAAGGTACTTGATGAACTAGATTCTTGTTTAGCCAACGTTTCTCTGGCATAAATGCGAGCATGTATTCATAGCGTTCTCGGTGAGCCTTCCGTAGCATATTAATGAAGATCAATTGGAAGGATAACACGCAAACCATACAAATGCTTATGACCATAAGTTGGAAAGACGCCTTTTTCCTGAAAGTGAACCTTTAAAAACTGGTCGCGAATTTCAGTGTCACTGAGTGCTTCTCGAGAGTCGATCTATCCACGAGAGGGTCCTCATGTTTAGTGGAAAGGTTTCCGGAAACTCTGAGATTGGGTTTCCATCAAAGACCAAGAGAACAGTCCATGGGTGTGTGCGCGGAACGGATTCCGCCGCTGATGGGTATGTGACGTTTGTGCAATGCACTTTTTTCGCACCTCTTCTCTCATGGTGGCAGAGTCGCCTGCGGTGTGACCTCACTTAATTGCTGACTCGCTGCCTTCTGAACTCTCGTCGATTACGCTGCTCCATCAGTTACAACATATTATAACCTGACTCGAAGAATATGAGTATAGCAATGTGAAAGAATAGCTCACAATAAATGAATATTGAGTTTCAAACCGATGAAGAGTGGAAAAAAAACATACTGAAGGCCTTTTCTGAGCTTGAAGTAATTTTTTTAATTGCAGTTTAGTTTATAAACAATAAGTAAACAGATCACTTGCCTGGAAGCAGGTCAACATTTAAAGTGACCATCAGCACTTCTGATTATCTTGAATCTTATTCATTATTCTCACACATGACAAGAAAGGTCATCGCTAAGATGATATTGGATGAGCCCTTCAGTTATTCAAGGCTCTCAGTCTGCCATGTCTGCGCCCGATCCATCGTTATATTGGGCGATTTACTTCAAATGTCTCCCCCATCCTTTACACCACCATCGTGCTATATTACCGATTTTTGCAGGTTAATCCAACTGGACCCACTTTACCGGATAAGCATTCGGCTTCATTACACATCGGTTGTAGAACACTTGGAACAAGCCACAAAATCGCTTTTTATGCAGTTCTCAGGTCTAAAGCATTTGTTCAGCATTAACAGTGGAAAGGTGGGCAGATAGCGCAAATTCGTCAATCATCTATGATTTTTGACCGCTTAGTACTGGCCTTGATTAAAGGCTTCAACCCGTGTAGTCGACTCCGCAGGAGCTTCAGGGATAACCACGGGTATTCGACTGCAAATCCCTTGAAATGCTTGGAACTGCTCACTCGTTGGTGTCTTCCCCTTGACTCATGCTTGACGTCATATCAAAGCCCGGTGGGTTGAGATGAAGGCTTTTAGTGGGTCATTTTATCCCGATGCTCATCTTGGGTACTGAAACCTAGATCTCACGCACTTTTCTTCTTACTCCGGGTCGTTCCTACTGATTTGTTAACAGTTCTTCCAAGCATATCTCATCCACGGTATTCCAATCCACAAAACCAGGAAAATCAAAAAATTATTTGTCAGAAATTCCGATTTTTTTTGCTTGTTCCAAGTTTTTTTCCCGCAAACTGTGCCAAGTTAAGGAAAAGTGTTCACGGTCAATGTTTTTTTTCACACTTGATTCATCGGTTTGAAACTCCATATTTATTTAATGTGGGCTATTCTTCACATTTCTTCCATATTCATTCAAGTAGTGGTATAACGTCTTATCACTGTGTGATTAGCGTCTCGGTAAGAGGTCAGAAGGCAGCGAGCAGCAATTAAGTGAGGTCACACCGCAGGCGACTCTGCCACCATGAGAGAAGAGGTGCGAAAAAAGTGCATTGCACAAACGTCCTACACCCCGCTGACACTGGTCGAAAAGCACGGGAAGGAGGGTGGAGGGTAGTGATACCCGACTGCCTCCTTCTAACCATAACCCAACGCGCTACTTGTCTGTGCTCTCCCACTTCAATTTGGTCACTACTGCTCAGTGCATGTATAGCTGCGGGATCATGGTATCGACGCATGCGCTGCATACTGAGGATAGCGATGGTTTGGTATGAAGACGACACTACACTTGGTATCAGTACTTCCAGCCCCAGGGACTAATATTGAGCGGAAAAAGTAGCCCATTATTGCAGCTACGACCTTTTTGCCTTCCATATGGGAAAAGGTCCTTCATCGAAGGGGGTACAATTCGTCTCAAAAGCAGTCATGGCAACCTACCGTATTTGTTTCATGGTTGGACGATACTCGCTTGACTTCTCGGTTGTCAGTCCCGAACCAGGTGTTGTAGACGGTTCTAGAAAAGAGATGCCGTCAGAGAAACTTCAACCATTGCCCTCCGTGGGTCCACTATTAGAGATTGACTAGCGCTTACTATCTTTTGTTCTGTTAGTTGCAGTTTGCGCCGAAATTGTCGTATTTCCCATATCCGTTGGAACAAATGTTGGTGCCAAAGAAGTAGTTGTAAGCGTGCTTGTCAGATGAGTTGTTGTCGGTACTGTCGATGAGGTTTCTGCCGCCGTTACCATTGTGGTTGCCATAGTTGTCAATTTTGTTGTTACTATGGTAGTTGCTACTGATGTTTGAGTTGTTGTGGATGCTTTTGAAGATATTATTGTAGTGGAAAGGTCCCTCCATTCTATTTCCTTCTTTGACAGCTCAAGAATTATATCTATTCTGCACGAAGTACTGGAGGTGCGTGCGCTCATGTGTCCCTGGAAATGGTTGTTTCAAGAGGGCAGACTTGTTCGATACGAAAGATGCACATGACGAGCACGGGTCAGAGCTCTCCATGTCTTTGTATAGGTGGTCAAACTAGTGATAAGTGAGAAGATTCTGAGGCTGCTGCTCCTGATCCGGGTCTGTGGAACATCGGGGACCCTATTTTCTAAGCTTTTTAGATTGCCATTAATTTTGTAGCACCTGCGTCGCAAGAGTGAAGTGGTTTTTTTGTGCTCAGAAGGGAAGCGTGGCCATAGGCGTGGGAAGAAACCATTTGGGTACCACAGTGCTGAGATATTGGCAAAAGTCGGACCCGGGACGGGACTTAAACCAGGGCACACCATCGTTGTGATCACCACAAGGGGGGGGGTCGTATTTGACCTCGAGGGAGGGGGGTCGTAAGCGCGGGGACCTTTCTGAAGTGAGGGTGCAGCGATACTGTCGTTCAGCTTCAATGATGAAAGACTTATCCATGTGAAGGACCTCTGAAGAGACCCACACAAGACAGAAGCAACCTGCCAGCGCAGAAATGGGGAACGGGCGATGACAGGGAATATGATGGCCTCCCACAACGACGTCATGAATTAATATTAAAAGATAAAGGATAAAGTCTCCGCCGTTGATCAACCCCTTTGTGGGATGCACGCATTCTACTTCCATTCAGAATCGTAGTGGCTTATTGAATGCGATGTGGCCTATACAATGACTTGCGGTGGCCAGCCGATGTACAAGTCAGTGTTTTATCCTCCCAGACGAATCTGGTACCATCTTACCGTCCCGGAGGGTAGAAGGCTTGGTTGGCACCCGGCATCGCGCGAGCGGTAAGCGCTCACTACGTCATCCCCGCGCCAATGAATATCCGCCATGATTTAGTGAACAGATGAAAGTACACTTCCGAGCCTAGCAAGCACATCTACCTGCACGGAAGGAAGCCCTTTCTAGAAGTTGCACCTTCCCAATAGCTCTGCGTGAAAGCGCTATGCATGGCGCAATGCAGAGGTGGTGACAGTTGGCGTCCAACAGGGCACAGCATTCGATGGGGATTTTGGTCGAGCTTTTACGACCCCCCCCTTTTTTCAGGGGCTGGTACGACCCCCCCCCCATGCTCACCATGCTCACGATGGCTGACATGGCTGACTGTGGTTGTGATGGGGATGGGGTTGTGGTTTATACTCGGCGAAAAAGTTGTCGAGCGGGGGGGGGGGGGGGGGGTATGTAGTAGGCATGCGACGTACATCGTACGGGCGTACATAGTACCTATAACACAGAAAATTCATAAAACTCATGAAGTGAACCACGTAACTCCTAGAGAAATACGACCCCCCCCCAAAACGTCCGCAAAGCGAGAAAAATCAACTATAAAAATAAATTTTTCCCAGCCCAAATACGACCCCCCCTTTTGGCGGCCAAATACGACCCCCCCATAGGGAATCCCCAACCAATGCTGTGCCCTGGCGTCCAATAAAATATTTCCTGGTATCCTTGGCAAAAACCTGCGTTTTAGAAGCATATCAATGTCTTAAAGGCTGAGCCCGCATTCAAATTTGATGAGTTATGCGGCTCAAATACTTATAACAAGGTAGCAAGTAACCCCTTAGTGAAGAAAAATCAGAAAGAAATCATAGGAAAGGCTCTATATAGAACCCTTGCTTAACTGAGGTTTGTACGTGCTCAAGGCGAAGAGAAGGTGCGGTCGCACGAGTTCTCACTTGTTGATATCAGCTGTTTTCCCTTATCACCTCACTCTCACCACTCGACGTGGAGAGAAGCAGCAGCGGAACAACCGCACCATCAGGTAACCATTAGAAATGAATGGTGGGCGGTGCCAATGATTGTAGGTTGGGTCAATGATAAGAACGACGGCATCGTGGCTCTCCTCACGCGTTTTTGCGCCGCGAAAGTGGTGTAGTTGTTGCCTCAGCGGACCTGACTACCTGCTCACGAAGGGAGAGGAAAATCTCAACTGAACGCGGACGCTGCCTTCAAAGGCAATCGGAGGTGTTGATTTTTCGGGCCGTGGGGGAGTGGTTTTTTATGATCACAACGGGGAAATTTTTCGAATAGCAGGCCTAGCGATAAAATGAAAGTTGTGCTGGAAAGTAGAAAGCTTCATGCGTCCGGCACAGTTCTTTTTTTCGAAAGGCCGTGTATGAAGCTTGCCATGGATGTCCAAAGCGTGGCGACTTGTGGTTGGCCCCCCATGATCACAAGAGGATCACAAGAGGATGAAACCTTCTAGAAAGGAAATGTTTCAGAAATCGTTCAATCCAGGTAACAAGAGCCAACCTAGCTCTACTCATTCCCACTTCCCCCTCTCCGAGAGTTTTACTTTCAACGAAGTTATAGGTGTTCAAAAAAGGGGTACTTTCGAGTGTTTGGCTTGAAATTGATCCCAGGTCGTAAAATAACGCGCTCCAATGAGCTTGTATTAGCGTGGGAATTGCACTGCTCGCGTGCGGTTGACCGCGAGCAATCGCTATTCAAACGCACTTTGACAACTTGAGCTGACAACAACACTTGAGCTTCACCATGTTTCGTACTTAGCATTCTTAGTATTAGTACTAGCAGTAGTACTGTGGCCTGATATGGATTTTACTGAAGAGCGGTTGGAATTCACCACTGAAGAGCGGGTGGAATTCACCACTGAGTCATCATCAGAATCAGAACGAAGACAAAAATTGCCGGCTCTCTATTCAGTTGTGGTTTCCAGCTGTTGTGCTTACGTTGTATTTGTTATTTTTGCATTCATCTCTAGCAATGCTATAATAGAAACTTCGGTGCACAACAAGTCACTTTCTGAGCCGCCGACTGTTCCGACGTCAAATAACTACGCCAATTCCATTTATTCATTATTAGTTACCAGTCGGATCGGTCGGCTTCGCCGGCTATGGTCGAAAAAAAATTGTTTTGAGAATTACCGCACTTTACCGTTTCACTGCTTGTATATACCCCCCCAGAAGACAGTCATCAAAATTTTCTATACGGCACTCCCGTCACTGATGAGGAAGCGCAGAATAAACGGCACCAACCATTTGGTATACTCCCTACGGTTATCCCTACTAACTTCATCTGCCCAACCATTGCTCAGTTTCACTTACTCCCCATTTCCTGGAGTTTTTCGGATGTGTTTTGAGGGTTTTTGTCCCCGGCACCGTTCACTTCGGCGAACGCCCTGCCCATCGCGGGTGTGCTTCATTCATTCCGTCCGCCAACTGTTTGCCTATCGTTTCCCACAATTTCCGCTCTCCGGGATCTTCTAGAACCGAATTACGAATTTTTGAAAGTTGTGTAGCGAGCACCGCCCACCTATAGCACGCCTCGCCCATCACGGGTGTGACTCCCTCATTTCATCCGCCAACTGACTGCTTATCGTTTCCCACAATTTCCGCTCTCCGGGATCTTCTAGAACCGAACTACGAATTTTTGAAATATGTAGCTCACAACTGTGCGCACGCCCCGCCCACAGTGGGCGGGGCTTAGCTCAGTTCATGTGTGTTCCGTACATCTTGGCCCATGCCCTACCCAACCCACCCTTGACCCGCCCCCTCCAACTGGCTCTTCAGGTGATTCCGAATTTCCGGACAGACAGACAGACAGACAAACAGACAGACAGACGTTGCCGTTTATATATAGTAGGATTGTATCCCTTGGGGTTGTTGTCGGATATTTCACACAACTATGTCGCCTGCCAAGTCTCCTAGGTATGCTGGTGGTCGGCATAGTATTAAGAAATGCGCCCGGAATCAGTGGGTATTTGTTTGTAATCAAGGAATGGAGTGTTGTACTGAGAAGGGTTGCTTTTATTGTGATTCTACTTCGTGGTGGACTCTCTCTTGATGCGGACGCGATCAGGCGGTTAAAGGGCGCTTGCATTCGACTATCCTTGACTCCTTGCACGGTAGAGACGCTAAATAGTGCTGTTACGGAAATGATGTCACACTGGACATGGAGTAACATCGATAGACAAAGTTTCAGCGAAAATTTTTTGAGTTCTTGGGGTAGGAATAGTTCAATAATGCCTAGTTCTCTTTATTGTCAATTTCTTCATCCTTGCTCTTCTTTTCGTTTCTACCCTCGTGACAGGGGGGGGGTCGTATCAAGACCCTTACTTGGAGGGGGGGGGGTCGTATTTTTTAGGAAATGATCACAACGCAACGTGCGTGCCCTGACTTGAACCCTCATCTCCCGCTTACCGGGCGGTTGCGTTATCCGTAATGGATAAGCGGGAGATGCGGGTTCAAGTCCCGTCCCGGGTCCGACTTTTGCCAATATCTCAGCATTCTTGTGATAACTTACGGAGCGCGCACTGCGGCGTTAAACAGCAGTTATCAAACTAAAACAGCCTTCAAACCATTTGTGTACCCTTAGAGAGTGGGGAATGTGGGTGAGCAGGGAAAGAGGTTAGAAGCACGCAGGCAAAGGGTGTGCATAGATATAAGTAACAGATAAGGGTGGAGGGCAAAATTCACTGCGAGATATCTTCCTTATCGAGGAACTAACAGCGAATCTCCTGGTTAGCTGAGGAAGGTACCTCGTCGTCTGCTACGTTGCCACATCTATTCTATGGGTCTTGATGCGAACACACTTGATGCCATATTGAATGCATGTTGCCGCCATTCAAAAACGCTGAGCCACCGCTGCCACCTCGCTATTTATCCCGGCTCTGAAGTTGGATTGGAGTTGACAGGTAAGCACTGCAAGCATAGGTTCTTATCGTCGTCGCAGTGGGGGAGACGAACAAGATAGTCTTAATCTGCCGTGTCCATCAATATACAAGATCCATGTCTCGCAGAGTGTCGGGGATGATTCATGAAACCGCGGAATCGACGTAGCCTTGACACTAAATTGGAATCGAATCGACTTAAACCTAAATTTAACACCATCGACACTTGAAGAACGGTAGAGAATAGTGAAGCCTGTGAGTATCGACCTGTTCTGAGGGAATATTCGTCATTAAGTAAAATTCTCAGAATTGATGCTAACGTACTATAGCAGAAAGAATAACATTCATCGTCAATGGTTTCACATCCACATTCGAACCAGTTTTGGTCTCTGCTGAAGCACTGATTCTGAAACGAAGGCATTTTGTGCATAAAACTCAGAATGTTGCTGTTCCTACGATCAGCCTGAGCCTTGTTGGATAATATTAGGTTGTCCGGAAAGTTCTCAGCGTTTTGGGTGTTTCACTTTAAACGATCGTAACTTTTTTAATACTCATCGGATTTAATCGAAATAGGCACCATTCGAATCAGCACACTTTTGCCAATGTGACAGCAGTCGAGAAATCCCATCAAAGAAAAAACTGGGTGGTCGAGAATCCACGAAATCTACGAAGGTCTTTTTTGCCTGGTCCTAATTGATGAAGTATTTTTCAGCAAGGAAGTTCTGAAAATGTTTGAAAAGGTGATAGTCGGTTGGTGAAAGGTCTGGAGAATATGGTGGGTGAGGTAGAACTTCAACCCCCAATTCGTTCAATTTATGGATAGTGATTTGTGAAACGTGTGGGCGGGCGTTGTCATGCAAAGAATCGGACCCTTTCTTTTGATAAGTGTTGGCTGCATCTGACAAAATTTTCGGTACAATTCGTCGATTTCTTCACAGTAGGGTTCTGCTGTGATGGTTTGGCCTGGTGATAAAAAGTTATAGTGGATCACACCAGCCGATGACCACCAAGCCGTGACCAGAATCTTTTTTTCGTGAGGGTTCGGCTTTGAAAATTACCTCGGTGGTTCGTCGAAATCCAACCACTGTCCGGAACGTCTCCTGTTATCATACATGACCCATTTTTCATCACAGGTGACAATTCGGCCCAAAAACAGGTCGTTTCTGCTGCGCAAAAGCAATGCAGAAGGAACCTCGAGACGTGCCGATTCCTGCCGGTCACTCCGATTGTGGGGCACCCAATTGTCGAGTTTTTTCACCTTCCCAATGCGTTCCAGACCATCTGCAACAGTGGATTTGCCAAGGCCTAGCTCTTCTGCTATCTCTCGAACTGTTTGGGATGGGTCAGCCTCCAAAATCCCCCTAAAATCCTCGTCAGATATTGCTTTAGGTCGACCGCTATGAGGTTCATCTTCAAGGCTGAAATCTCCAGAACGAAATTTGTTGAGCCATTGCCGCACAGTGCTTTCTCTAGCACTATTGGGCCCCCACACCTGGTTAATTTGTTGAGCTGTTTCGATTGCGGATTGCCCCAATTTATAGTCGAAGAAAAAAATCGTCCGAAGTGCTCTTTTCACATGCTTGAAAAATCTTGAAAAAAGGGGGTTTATCAAGCAATGGTGAAACGGCAATTATACCATCAGATAGCGCAAGAAATTCTCTACAGGATGTGCTACTGAGAAGCAAGGCAGAATGAGTTTTTAATCAGCAGTGAATGTACAAAAAATAGGTGCACAAAACGCTGAGAACTTTCCGGACAACCTAATAGGGAGGAACTAATGAGACAGCCTTCCGAAAGAGCTGCTATTTCATAACTCCACAGGAATTCACAAGTCTCCCAAAGGGCTCAACGACTTTGGTCGATGGGAATCAGCATTTGCCCTCTCCAAGTCTAACAATGTCCTTTCCTCATTAGTGCATCCACTCTTCACGACCGCCTCAGAAGGAGAGAAGCATCACTGCGATGGAATTTTTCGGCGTCTATGCTATTAACGCGGAAAGTGAGGCAACTATGAGGAAAGAACCCAAGTGCTTGTGATGTTCTCTTACCAGAAGTGATGCTTTTCAGTGATTCTAAGTTGCTTGTTGTGTGCACATTCACCTCACACCGTTTCCCATCTTCGGGAGTGCGGTCGAGAATCAGAGCATGTCCCTTTATTAACCAACACTCACCGCCTTCATCATGGCTTTTGACGCAAATCCTCGTTCGACTGTTACTTGGCACTTCCCGTCCCTTACTTGAGTTCCGCGAAACTTTATGCACTCAATCGTATGCTTGGATCCCTAGAACAACGTTTATCTAGATATGGCTGTGCCATTTAAAATGAAGGAAGCCTCCCTCACTATTTGTTAGTTAAGAGTTGCTCTCCAGAGCTTCAAATGTGAAAAATAAGAATAGCTGATGTACGGAGGCCAAGAATCCTCCTCTGCACAGGGTGTTGCGGTCCACCATCTCAGGCGATGTCTACCTTCCCAACTCCAAACCGCTTTACATGAACTTCACTGCACTATCAACTGATTGCGAGAAGTCTGCCCCTATAATAGCCCTCTAACTTCCCTTTCGTTTTAAAATCGTATATTAAGTTCGTGTATTGTTCCTCAGACGGACGTCTGCCTCCTTATTCCACAATCATTTTCTCTTCGTCGTATGCTCGCGTATCGCCCAGAACCAACAAATATCTCCTTTAGTGCGTTTCATATGTATTCCCCCTGCTTTCCCCACTATCATCACACTCTATATATAAAGCAGAAGTGTATAAAGCAGAAGTTGTCTGTGTGTTTGTCGGACGGACCAATAGGAGAACAGGCTCCGCCCACAATGGGCGGGGCCTATATTTAGCTGAGTGGTGTCACGGACGTAATCTTTTGAAAACGTTGTCAACAAAACTCTTAAACGCCGTCAACTTTGGGATGGGGGCTGAGGGCATGTTGAAAATATACCGAATACACACAAACTAAGTTAAGCCTCGCACCATAAGGAGGATCGCCCGCCGAAGGCGGGCGATCCGACTGGCCCTCAGTTTGGATGGCCGGGGCGATCCGACTGCTCCTCAGTTTGAATGGCCGGGGACCCACTTCACACGCATAAGGAGGCGGGCGATCCGACTGGCCCTCAGTTTGGATGGCCGGGGACCCACTTCACACGCATAAGGAGGCGGGCGATCCGACTGGCCCTCAGTTTGGATGGCCGGGGACCCACTTCACACGCATAAGGAGGCGGGCGATCCGACTGGCCCTCAGTTTGGATGGCCGGGGACCCACTTCACACGCATAAGGAGGCGGGCGATCCGACTGGCCCTCAGTTTGGATGGCCGGGGACCCACTTCACACGCATAAGGAGGCGGGCGATCCGAACTGGCCCTGCGAGTTATTGGATGGGCGGGGACCCACTTCACACGCATAAGGAGGCGGGCGATCCGACTGGCCCTCAGTTTGGATGGCCGGGGACCCACTTCACACGCATAAGGAGGCGGGCGATCCGACTGGCCCTCAGTTTGGATGGCCGGGGACCCACTTCACACGCATAAGGAGGCGGGCAATCCGACTGGCCCTCAGTTTGGATGGCCGGGGACGGCCTCCACACGCATAAGGCCGAGGCGGAGCATCCCGAATGGCCCTGGCCCTCAGTTTGGATGGCCGGGGACCCACTTCACACGCATAAGGAGGCGGGCGATCCGACTGGCCCTCAGTTTGGATGGCCGGGGACCCACTTCACACGCATAAGGAGGCGGGCGATCCGACTGGCCCTCAGTTTGGATGGCCGGGGACCCACTTCACACGCATAAGGAGGCGGGCAATCCAACTGGCCCTCAGTTTGGATGGCCGGGGACCCACTTCACACTCATAAGGCCGAAGGCGGGCGATCCGACTGGCCCTCAGTTTTTATGGCCGGGGACTCACTTCACACGCATAAGGAGGATTGCCCGCCAAGGCGGGCGATCCGACTGGCCCTCAGTTTGGATGGCCGGGGCGATCCGACTGCTCCTCAGTTTGAATGGCCGGGGACCCACTTCACACGCATAAGGAGGCGGGCGATCCGACTGGCCCTCAGTTTGGATGGCCGGGGACCCACTTCACACGCATAAGGAGGCGGGCGATCCGACTGGCCCTCAGTTTGGATGGCCGGGGACCCACTTCACACCACCACATAAGGAGGTCGGGCGATCTCGACTGGCCTCCCAGTTTGGATGGCGGGCGATCCGACTGGCTCCTCAGTTTGAATGGCCGGGGACCCACTTCACACGCATAAGGAGGCGGGGCGATCCGACTGGCCCTCAGTTTGGATGGCCGGGGACCCACTTCACACGCATAAGGAGGCGGGCGATCCGACTGGCCCTCAGTTTGGATGGCCGGGGACCCACTTCACACGCATAAGGAGGCGGGCGATCCGACTGGCCCTATGTCTGGATTTCCGGGGACCCACTTCACACGCATAAGGAGGCGGGCAATCCGACTGGCCCTCAGTTTGGATGGCCGGGGACCCACTTCACACTCATAAGCCGAAGGCGGGCGATCCGACTGGCCCTCAGTTTGGATGGCCGGGGACCCACTTCACACGCATAAGGAGGATCGCCCGCCGAAGGCGGGCGATCCGACTGGCCCTCAGTTTGGATGGCCGGGGACCCACTTCACACGCATAAGGAGGCGGGCGATCCGACTGGCCCTCAGTTTGGATGGCCGGGGCGATCCGACTGCTCCTCAGTTTGAATGGCCGGGGACCCACTTCACACGCATAAGGAGGCGGGCGATCCGACTGGCCCTCAGTTTGGATGGCCGGGGCGATCCGACTGCTCCTCAGTTTGAATGGCCGGGGACCCACTTCACACGCATAAGGAGGCGGGCGATCCGACTGGCCCTCAGTTTGGATGGACGGGGCGATCCGACTGCCCTCAGTTTGAATGGCCGGGGACCCACTTCACACGCATAAGGAGGCGGGCGATCCGA
>MU914371.1:0-17093 GCA_036418165.1 Cooperia oncophora
ACAGGCAGCGTGTCAGCCTAGCCTTAACGTTGATAAATGATAACATATGATATCATATAACAGCACACTTGCTTGGATCGCATTTAGTACCCGGTGATAATTACTGAACTCAATCAATAATTGAAGAATGAGAAGCGTGCTACGAGCAGGTGGGGTTCTTATACATTATACATTATACATTATCATCATACATCAAGGAAACTTTGTTTTTCCGATGTTTTTCGCCCACTTATTCAGTAGTATTTCACGCCTGAAGTGAAACATTGTGAAGTGGAATATTGTGAAGTGACGTGGAACATTTTATTACATATTTGCCATACATTTTCATATTTACTTTTAATCAGCTAATGCGTGAATTAGGTGTCTATAAATAGCAGCAATAGGCATCCATCATTATGCAGTTTCCCAGGGGGATGACGTCATATATCCCTGCGATGGGGCAGGTGTGGCTGCGTACTTTATTTGAAGGTGTGGCGGCTACTCTTTTGGCAAAACATTTTCGTTCCTGGACAATCGTGATCATGTCTTCGTCAGGACGGGATGACAGTCTCAAACAAGTCACAGAATACCTCATCTTGAAAGGTCTTACCAATAATCCATCCTAGCGCAGCAGGCCTTAGTTTTTCAGGAATGGGGAGAGCATAGGTAGTATATATACTGTATTAAAGGGGGATGCTAAGTGTATAGGTAGTATAAGTACTATGGGAAATGAGTGGCGCAACAATAGCAACCAGGGCTGCTTTCCTGGAGAAAGAATGGAACGTTTCCATCTCTATGGGAGAATTATCACTTTCTGCCCTGTAAAGGCTCTCCCCGTATGTCGAAATCAACGGTGCTGATGAGCAACGTCGCTGATCCTGAGGCCCAGGCATGCAGTATAAAAGGAACGCTACTTTTTTCACCACAATTTTCAAAAGAAGCTCATTTCAAGCGGAAATTTAAGACAAAAGCCTGGATAGGTCATTGTTGAGCTCCAGTTCCGGTCAAGGCTTTAGAAAAGAATAGAGAATATTTCTCCGTAAACATCGCAAAAAACGAAAGAAAGATGGGAAAAGTTCAGAGCGAAAATCGTCAGTTCTCACTCACCCTCTTTTCTCCATCTCACTGTGACGAGATGGGAGTAGGGAGGTCTAAAGTGTGATTTGGTCGCCAAGACCTATGGAGAAGTAACCATGCTCCAGTTTCAATTATTTGTTGGGGTAAGGGTCAAGAAAATTTAGCCATCCTACAAATTTCGGAGAGAAGCGAAGTGGATCTTTCAGAAATCAAAGGGCATTGCCTCACAAACTTGTGAGAAATTCGAGTATTCATTGTGAGAGGGCCACTAGTGAACAGCTCAACTAATACTCACGGGAACAGTAAAAGGAATGTTCTTGATTTACATTTGAGTAAACTTAAAATGTGCCGCTGATCTCTCCTTAGCACTCCAGATCGTACTGCCCTCACAGTTTCTCGAGTAAATCAGAACGAGTAGTAAACAATCGCGCCACATTAATTGAGTGATGTTACAACCTTCAAATTCTGTGAAGTGTTGACAGCATGCTGGTTTTTTTCTTCGTCTAGCGACAATAATATCGTTCCCTACCACTACATTTTGTCCACACATTTGCGAGATTGAACAACACTCCATCTTCCTACGCAACTTCCAACGTCCCGCCAGATTTTTTTACTCATATGTCCATTCATTTCGCACTCTAAGGCTTGTGTTTTCACTATTTGTTGGTTTGTAGTGGGGAGTAACAAGACTAGGATATGTTGTGGTGAAACAACCACCAGCTTTCAATGTGTTGTACGACGCCTTTTTTCTTGTCTGGGTTAGGGGTCCGCGAGCCAAGCGGTCATCGCGTTTTCGGGTGTTCCCTACGGCAGTGGACAATGGTGCTTTGCCCCTTTGGACTGCTCACGTTGAGGTACATCGCGCCGCAGCGCGTCTGACCTACCTGAAGGCAGAGTATACAGCGTTTTACGTCTATAAATGCAGCTGTCATTCAATGTGTGTGGAATCAAACTGTGGTCTCTATATTATTTTTCAGCTGTTCTTCCCATGCGGAAGCAAGCAGTGTTCTCGTAATCTGAACCGCTCTTCCGATCTGATCGATGTGGTCGCAATCAGCGGTTCCCACCTGCGGCCTTCCCACCAGTGGCTGATTCCTTCCTACATCGATCATTGCTCGATCACCATTGGTAGAGCAAGGCAGCCGGACGCGAGCTCGTGCCGCGCTGCGCTCGCCGCCTGCGACAAACTGCATTGTTACTAACTACCACTCGAGTTTTGATTTCCTTTTGATGTTCGGGCAGACTACAATAACTTTCATGCCGGCGCGGTTGGTCAATCAATTATTGGATTTCATAGGGAGTGCTAGCGAAAACTGAATGATCGGGATCTGGTCGTCAATACGGTAACGGCGCCTCAGTTGTTTAGTTACTGTTACATCTAGTACCGTCGCAATTTGTCGGGGTGTCTTCAGGGAGGCGTGAAGTGAGCCCACCCGCGGCGCTTTCTACTACCTTGTTCGACCGCTAACTGTTCTCCGTTGGTAGAAAAAGTAGTCCGAACAGGTTAATTCCTCTCTCCCACTGATTCCCTCTGATGGTCCTCGACAGACTAGGACGATAACAAGTATATTCACACCCATGCAAAACCGTAAATACTACGAGTTTACTGCACCTATTTCTGCAAAGTAACTTGATTATTACTTGAATGATTTTAATTTCCTCCTTGCCACAATTATTGCATATTTTTATCATAATAGCGTCACAATAACTGATTAACTATCATCTGGAGTGATCATCACTATTCAGAGGTTCTAAATAGTAATCGACATTCCATTTAATCGTTAGCGAACTGTGAAATTGTTCTGACTTGTGAAAGGCATTCAAATCAGTCGCTATTATGCTAGTTAATTATTCATATGAACTCCTAAGTAATAATAGATCAGGAATTCGGTTCTAATGGATTATTACCGTAGTGAGGAATAACAAGTGAAAAACGTCATTTGAATGACTTAAATGCCACCGGAAGTTTTAAAAATTTCTTTCAGTCTTGCCATTATACGGTAAGATTCCAGTGTCATAATTCAACTTACAGGCAAAGTCGCGATCATTCGTCATCACAGATAGTGGACTTAGGGGTTTGCATATAGACGACAAGTGCTGAGTAACTCGATAGTGAAAAAAAGCAGAAAAAACATGCCACCTGCCCTAGATAGAACCCCATTTCGATCCCAGTTTGTACGTGCCCAATGAACTCCATCTTCAACACTACGCCCTCATCTGCACAGCTGATTCCCCGATAAGAACTCTACGACCGTACAAGTGACGATTTTCATGCTTTTTCGTCCTGCAGCTTCGTTTTTCACTGAAAGGCGGGCTTTGAGGCGGAGTCTGGAGGCGGAGTCACTGGAAAAAGGAGGCGTCACTGAACCTATATTACGCTATAGCGCCCCTCCCTTACAATTTTTTGCCGCGAAACCGGTACAAGGTTGTTCGTCGCGGACCACACTACCCTCCTGACGCCATATTTGCAACTTCCATACCTGATCGCGGACCAAGCCTCTGAAGCCGGAGCCCACTCTTGGTTATCTAAGCTCTCTGAAGAGAGAGGTAGCTGGACTGCAGCGAACAGTCCTGTGTAATTTCACGTCACAAAGTGTTCAGGTACAGTTGATATCACCGCAACCAGTCGGGTCTCAATCAGCGGTCGCGACATGCGGCATTGCCACCAGTGGTTGTTTTCCTCCTGAACTGATCTTTTCCCGATCGCAATTGGTAGAGCTAGGCAGCCTCAGGCCCGCCGCCCCCGACAAGATGCAATGTTACAAACTATAGCTGCGGTAAGGCCTAAACTTGCTCAAGTGATTCGATAGATTAGATAGTGACTTGGTAGATGTCTTATTAGCTGTCTCTTTTTCGCTTGCATGCTTTCTCACTGCTTTGTCTCGCCTCTCCCGATATCTCACATCAATTCTTTGCCTCTTGCTCGGTACAAAAAGGGCCCTATTTGGAGCATTTTCCGCGGTTTCCTCTCCATTTTTCCTCACAGCCAAATCAAGTAGCACATGCGCATCTGTTCCTAACGCCGCTACCTACGAGCTTTTCGCCGGCTCATCGAAAAGTCCGCCTTGGAGAAGGAGGAGGTCGAGGAAAGACGTGTTCTGAAATCCTGACTTCTATTTACGCATGTGCACCATGCATTGTCGGAAAAGGTTCACGCAGAGTGATAGATGTTCTAAAGAAGGGCAATCCGCCCGAATACACTCACTGCATGCAGCTGATAATGACACAGCCTGATTGCTCATATATGAGCGATGCCAGTCGGCAAGCGTGACGATGGGGAAAACGACATAATGTAGGAAAAATCAGAAATTATTACTTGCTGATGTGAATTTATAGGTCAACTCTTCTTTTGACACTTGTTTTTGTTCAGCATGTCTCAAAAATAATGTCTGGACATTTGTTCTGCCTCTCCACGTGCAGCTCTGCATTATGGTATGATTACGAGAATCTTCAGTAAGCCTCGTCCGCTTCAGGTCATCTCACAAAATAGCGGATCGCTCCGCTTCGATGGTGAAATGGAAGTGAATGCGTATTTCCTATTTTGTGATATTTTCTGCTACTTCGATCACGTCACCAGAACAGTCGAAATGGATTGGGCGCTTGTCCTGGTAGAGTCGCAGTCCCATGTTGAACTTTAGTAAGCTTTTCAAGAGGACGAAACGTTTGGCCATACAAGCGTCTTTAATTTCTCCTGAATTCACACGAAAATGTGGAGTGGAACGTTACCAGAAAAAAAAATTGGGAAAATCTAATTTTCCATCAGATTCTAATGACCATAAAGGCTGTTCAAGTGTTATTTAGAACATTCTACTTAATTGCGTGGAAAAAACACATTTTGTACTTCGGCAATATGTTCATTTTACTGCTCCAGCGTTCCCAAAATCAGGTCATTTTCACATGCGTTTTTCACCGCGGCACAATTAGGCTTAGAAACTGGCTCGCGGGGGCTAGTTCGACTTCTTGCAAACGATATATTGGCCCGCTTAGCTGCAACCGCCTGGCGCCAATCCTCACCACAGACACCGAGCGCGAAGATACTTAATTACCCAGATTCACCTGAAAGCCTTCCTACAAGGAGTTGCCATTTTCTTGACGTGTATATCGCACTATGGCTTGCATCACAGCACATAAGGCCTGCATCCCCCCAACCTCGCAGCAGAATTTTGAGGAAAAGTAGAAAATTTTTTGGGAAGTCTTAAAAAACTGGAAAAGTGCTCGATTGTATCCGTGAAGGGAACTAAGGGTGAAGAAGCTCGTAGGGACTCGTCTAAAATTCGGCAACTAATGATGTGCCTTCCAAGTGATCGTTTCTGGAAGTGAGTGGAGGCGGAGGCTGTGTCTCGTTCGGACCCCTAACACCTTAACTTTCTTTGGCACCACTGCAGATGCGTATTGTGTCATGAGGCCGAACTACCCTTGAGACACTTTTTTGGTGATCTCGGGTTCTTTGGTGTCGGGGCCTGTGGCGCGGGTGAGGCGGTTTCGAAATGAGCGAACGTGGATAGTGAAGAAGGTCTTCTTGTAAAAAATTAATAATTTCTAGGAAATCTGTCAAAAATTCGGCGGCTTTTTCTGCTCCGAATCTTTTTTTTTTCAGCAGCGCATTTACAACCATGTACTTGTCAATGCTATGTAATGCCGCCAGTATCATGGCGCTTGCTTTGAATTTTTCTCTTCTTACCTGCAAATATGTACAATATGAGTATTTAATATAATCACTTAATTGAATAAAAAAAAACTGCGTACTGTAGATAGCTCGAGCAGCCGTATGTGTCCATGTGTATGCGCCGCTTTCAACTAATCGTAGGTTAACGGAAGACCATTGGTTCGAGCCCATTTTCATTCTAAGTGATTTTATTTTTTGTTTTTTCAGATTGCTGGTTAAAGGAGAGCATACTCTAAACATTAGGCGTCACTGAACGTGACTTCCCACGCTCCATAACCTTTCGGCGACAGATGTTGAACTTCACTCGGCGCTGTTTGTCGACGGGGGGGGGGGCATTTTGTACTATCATTGCTTCCTCAGTTCCAGTTTACATGTCTTACACTGGCGAAACCTGTGAACACTTGTGCAGCTGGAACAAGGTAGTCAAGTCATCTTTTAAAACCTGTCAACTCGAGAAGAGGCTGTCTAGACAGGCCGACACGTCGTTGGGAGGTAGCAAAAGTGCAAAATGCCCCCTCGTCGACAAACTGCGCCCTTCACTTCCTTATTATGTTGACTCTATCCAGTGTAAAATGTTCGGCACTATTAACCCTTTACTGCCCCATTCCTTCAAATCAGGCCACTTTTTGACGGGCTCTTTTCTCCGGGCCGACGTGGTTTGGAACTCTGTACCCTGGGGTAGTACGGATAGTATATGGATGAACCTTGGCTGCGTACTTCCTTTGAACTTGTTGGCCACTACGCTTCTACACGGATATTGCAGTTTCAGAACATTTGAAGACATGACTATGTCCGCATAAAAATAGGACAACACTGTATCATATGAAAATCCCACGAACAATCGAACATCCTGCGCAATGTTCACGTGAAGTAAGCCTTGCCCACTCATTCGCTGGGGTGCACAGCGTACAAACAACGCATACCGTATCGCGAAAGTTTGGAGTATTCCTATACTCAGTGGTTTTCAAAGCAGTTAATGGAACGATCGCCTTTCATCTTGTGCTTTACCCTGTTGTGTCATTGTGAACAGCTGCAATAATCTTTTTACTGCATATGGCCATCGACGTGCTCTTACTATTAGGGTGTCCGGAAAGTTTCGAGAAATTCCAACCAGCCCATTTTACACTTGTGAACAACAGAGAGAGGAGTTCATAGTTATAATAAATAGTCCATCCCATGTCCCTTAAATATGGAACTCTGTTGCCAGGCGGAGAAACACGAATACCAGTAGCAGCAATTTATTGCATCTCATACTTGATAATACAATAGTGATGATACCTAAGTTAATAATAACGATAAAAGTGAAATAATGGCATCAAAAGAGAGCTGGAAGAGGAAGTGAAATATTCTCTGAGGTGCAAGGTCAAAGGGCGCATAGGAAATGACCGGCGCATGGGGAGAGTCGGCGCAGCGTCCCGCGGGCAGGGCAGAGGCATCATCGTGTAAGACATCTGAGGCGCAACTGACAGGCTGTCATATTTATATTGTTTATGAATTTCTTAGATTTTGCTGACGATAAGCTCAATTCCCATCACCAAGAAGCAACAAGAGCTTTTTCCAGATCTGAGAATAAGCTCGTTTTCTCATTGCCGTCATGTGACCTGAATTCCTTAAGTTCCGATCGCATCGGAGCTGCGATATCCCTTATCTTTTGGGCGGGATTACCTTGCGTGGGCACGAGAAATAAGCGAGTACTGAGAATGAGGGGGTGTACGCAGCATCCAAGCTGAACTTACATGTAAGAAACCGATTACTCTCCTGTATAGATAATTTTAAAGCGCGTTTTACCTAGCTTCGGATACGATTCCTCATTCCCGATTTGACCGATAAAAGAGCCAGAATGGTGAAGGTGAAGTAAAAGGCGTTGGGAATCGTGCGCGCTCGGGACATTTTCCAGGTATGGTCAACTCATACAAATAATGTAGAGTAATACCATCTAGCATCAGTACTGATCTGCAAGCATTTCTTTTTCATAGCACTTGATATATGCCTTTCTTGTAGGGGCATTCGCTTGCTACACATCTTCAACCTGAAGTGTGAAATTTTCTCAAAACTTTAGTGACGACCTAATATGAAGGAAATTCACGTGTTCATACTACTTTTTTAGAGTGGCATGAGGTGCACAGTTAGGGCCCAGAAAAGACCTGTGACTCGAAGAGGTGGCCACAGAGTCGGGTCTTTCTCCCTCTCTTCGTGGCTTCCTTCGACATTCTGTGGAAGCCTTCAAGTCGGCGGCTTCATCGTGCTGAGCTCTAGTGCTTAAGTTTTCATCCATGTTTGCTTTTTCCGTGCCAGCGTAATGGCATGCTACATTCTCTCATCAATTGCGGGATCGGTGGGGCGGTCAGCCAAATATGCCTGTTGAAAGCGCGTTCTGAACGCTTTTGTTGAAATGCGTATAGCGTACAGAAAAGTGGTAGAAAATGAGTAATACGAAGGATATAATACAGTAGTATCGCTTGCCCGCCTCAACAACTGATGCAGAACGACATTGGCACCGCGCCAAACGGCAAGCAGGCACTGACACGCTCCACTGGTCCGCAATGATGAGGACTGTAGGTATGACGTTCATTCCGTTGAGGGAAAATGAGATATCAGAAACCGGTCCGTTATTCATAAACATCGTCTTCGTCGGTTTTTCACCCGCAGTCGAAGCCAGTCAACATTCGCTCTGCTTGCTCGATGTTTGGTGTTGTCAACAGAATGTCGTCAGCATAGCCGAGATGATGTAGTTGCCGGCCGTCGACCATCACTGCCATAGCTTACCATTCCGTTGACCCACGACGTTCTCGAAGAGAGCCGCTGGAGGGTTTGGGCAACCCTCTCTTCACGTCGGTGATGATGTCCTCGAGAATGGTGAGATCCTGGTGCGTGAAGTTGCTTGATAGAGCAAGTACACCTTTTGTTAGGCCACCTTTTATAGAAGGCTGTTAATTCAGTGTCGCGATCAATTCTTGAGTGATTCGAAGGCATGAGACACGGTAACTTGGGCTCGATCGAAGTGATACCACAGATGCCATATAGTGGGAAAATGGCAAAGAAAACGAAGTGAAAATTCAAAAACATGCGAAAATCCCTGGTTTTACACGAATCAGAAGGCAATTCCGGACGAGTTTCTCGTTAGCATCGTACCAATAACTGCTACGGTAGATACGGCTACATGTATCCATTCAAATAACCATTCAGCACAGCATCCCATTGCTATCAATACCTTCATATTGTACTTCGCAAATGAGGCGATGCGAACATCAGGTACGGTCGTCCATTTGTGGCGGCGGCGTGGTGGCCTTCCGGTCGAACGTTAGCAGGCATGATGAGACGCTATAGGGACTTCCTTGAAAAAGGCGCATGTAGCGTCTGCATCAGGTGCCGGCTTCTGTCCTGTTGAACGTGCTAATCTACCAGGAAAGGTCAACAGGTCAGCCTGGCCATTTGCAATGAGGTGCACATCTTTGTACTCGTCTTGAGACGGTGAATTCGAAACAGTCTTCAAAATTTGCAGAACGATCCTCTGAGCGAAGTTATGGAGGTTTTTTTACTGTTTTTCTTCTTCCGGGCGCGCTGGCGCCGAAGTGCTGGCACCTGTAGCGGGACTCACGTAGCTTTCCGCACAATATAGGTGTCATATTCGTGTTCAGGGGGTCAAATAACCCATGGGTACGGCAGCGCGGCGAAATCTGAGGTTCTGACTCAGCTTTGAAAAAATGGGGTATGGATAGTCATGGCTGACTGATTGCCACCAGCGATACCACGACTAGCATACTGATGATGACTGTTCCGAGCTGAAATAGCTCTTCAGTCATGTCTTTCAGCACCTGGCCCACTGATTCGTGCAGTTTGCATCATTTTCCTGATTAACGGTAGGAAATTCCATCTCGAGACCAGTAACTGATGGTGGGTGAACCCAGCCTACGGCCAATCACCCATAGCATAGCCCACATTTTTCCAAGTTAGGTCGAGTATCAATCGGCTCGCAAACTTCTCCCCAGGGGTAATTTGACCCGCTGAACATGAATATCATGGTATTTCACTGCGAAGAACCCTTGTGACATGTGTTACGAAGGGGACAAGCACAAACACTCAGGCCACAAAGGGTCTACACTTCCAAAAAAACTGATTGCAGGTCCTTTTATAGGATAGGGCAGGAGAGCAGAGATGTTAGAAGCTTTGTCAACCGTGTTCTTGGACAAATGCAAAAAGGCAACAGATGGCGGAAACCGATCCGACGACGTCCCGACTACGAAACCCACTCGCTATCCGTTGCGCTCTACTGCCACGTGTCGTGAAGACTCCATTCATTAATGTGAAGACGCTTCCACGTTTCGTCGCGATAGCATGTAAAACAACTACGAGGGGAGAAACCCCTCCATAACTTCGCTCAGAGGATCGTTCTCTGCAATTCTGAAGACTGTTTTGAATTCACCGTCTCAAGACGAGTACAACGGTGTGCATTTCATTGGAAATGGCCAGGCTGACTCTGTTGACGCTTTGCCTGTTAGACGTCTTGGGGAGTTATCGTGCCACTTGCCTTCGAACTGCCCCTGCTCCTCAAGAGCCAAATGCTCTGGATCGTTTAACTCTTGCCTTCAACTGCCTGCTCCTCAGCCAAATTCTCCTGGATCGTTTAACTAAGCGCAACGGGATTTCGGTTTGTCTCTCTAGGTAGGTCTGCAGCTGAGAACTGATAGAACGGAAGTTTTCGCGCTATATTACTAGTGACTCATGACCTTTTTCCCTATTATGCGATTGTATACTCGTGGTGGCGACTTTCGCTGGTCCGACCCCAGAAGGGAAAGAAAAGCAAATAGCAGTGTCTCAGGAAAAGGATTTCGGGCATCGGAGAGGACGCTCCTTAACTCCTTACTGATCGGATGCGAAGGCTGTTTCAAAGCCCTCATCTTCGTCAACCTAGGTAGTGGCATTAGTTTTCCTCGAACCCTTCGAATCGCAGGTGGTATCATGCTGGCAATATGAAGGCAAAAGTGGCTATCCATTCGCCATCAGAGATAGTGATAGCTGTTCTGCATTACACGCAAGGGTCTGAGGTAGCCTTGTTAATGAAGAAGAAAGCAAGAAAAAAAACATGCCAAGCTTGTCCCACATAAGATCCACTTCGATCATTTTTTCGACTCCCAATTTAACCCATCGGCCACCAACGTCCTAATCCGGCAATCAATTCCCCGATAACTCTTCGGCCATAAAGTAACGCTTTTCAGACTTTTTCGTCCTGCGGCTTCGTTCCACTGAAAGGCGGGCCTTGGAGGCGGAGTCTGGAGGCGGAGTCACTGGAAAAAAGGAGGCGTCCTAAAGCCATATTGGCGCCGCCTATTGCTTACAAATTTTTGCCGCGAAAGCCGGTACAAAGTTGTTGGTCGTGGATGACGCTACCCTCCCGATGCCATATTTTTGACTTCTATACCTGATCGCGGACCGTGCCTTTAATGGTGACAGGCTTCCGACTAACCAAATACAGGCCGATTGTTACATTTTCTAGGCACGCTCAATACCTGCGCTCTCCATAACAAAAATCTCAGGTTAAGTCAGCTAAAGTTTGTTTTACGTTTCCAGTTTGTTCCTACGTAAGCAAGGACGGCTATTCTGTTGAGGTTCAGGAAGGCTTTTCTACTCACAATTTGCCCTTTACCTTAATGGACGATATCTTGTCTCTGATCGCGATTCTCTCTCAAAATACGTTTGCTGACGCAATGCATTACTTTGTTGATCCGACATTCTCAACCGTAATTAGTGTCACAGTACAATGGAATATTATTTGAATGTCTCATGGTAATATTAGGTGTTTTTGTGAACATTACCGTTGACTTGAGTGCGCTTGAAAACATAACTCCATTAGTCTCCGCCCCTTATCAGGACTAATCTCACGCCCAGATGAGCGCTTGATCTAACTCTGCCAAAAATACACGAGTAATTAAGTTAGAGGAGTCACACTAATGCTTCATTTCACCTGCCTCCGTTCTGTATATAGCGTAACCTTATTTCGTAAAATTGTACAGCTGACTGGCGAAATCCTTTTCATCTCATCTCCTCCCTCATTTGTGGACGAAAATCTCTCCATCACAATTCCTTCCTCCTTTGTGGGTATTGTTGTGTGTTTTCAATCCAATTTTCGCTGTAAACATCACTTTACGTGGCGTCATTTTTTTGTGGTTTTACTTGAGAACCAGCTCACGTCAACATGCCATTTTCAGGAGAGGATGAGGTCGTTGTTGCTCGTCATCGCAGCACTTTTGTTTTGAAGCAAGCTAAGGCTAACAATATGTTCAACGTGAGTGCACAGTTATTCTTTGTAGATTTCACAAAACTCAGAAGTTCCGGGGATTCTAAAAAAATGAAAACTATGAAAATCTAAAATTTTTTGAGCTGATGGTTAGCGTTGTACTGGTAGGAAGTATAAGCTTTCTAGAGACAATCCTCCATCAGCAAAGATAAAACATGTTGGTATTGTTGTGCCTTTTGATACGTGTATCTAGTTCACAACAATGCCCATCACCGCTGACAGGGACGTTGTTCCTCACCATTTTCCAGACGGGTTGACTTGATTGCGCCTGCGATATCTCCACAATGGCGTCTAAATGGGTAGGGGATAGGCTTTCCTTATGCGTCTTTGCGCTATCCTCTTCCGACGTTCCTAAGAAGTCTAAAGAAGAGTTTGTGAAAAGAACACTGCATGCATAGCGTTCTTGAGATTAGAACTTCTAGACAGGGAAAAGCTGGGTTAAGAAGCCATAGAACTGGACTGTACTTGAGTAATTCTTTGACGTTGTTTAGAGATCTTATCTCTTTGTGATATCGTTGTGGAAAGTTAGTGTCATCAACGATTTTTCATTTTTTGTACAGCCAAAGATTTTACTAAAACATTACCCTTTCCTCTTTGCCCACTAGTTTAAAGGAAGTGCTCACGATCAGATGACATCTTCCTCTCTTTTCGCGAGCCTGTAGGCGGGTCCGCAGAGGCAACAATTGCAGAAGACCCGCCAAAGAACATGGGGAGGGACATTACCGGCGATAGGAAATCAGCTGTGATCAACGGCGTCGCTCACGCATTCGAAAACACCACTCGCCCAGTGATCCCATCCATACTCCCTTTGCTCTCCCTCTCCTCGTACAAGTGCGCTCGCTGAGGGTTTCATTAGGAGTACTTGTGGAAACTTTTTCTGTTTTTTTCTTCTCCACTATTGACTTTGTTTGCACTTGGCATCGTTAGTTGAGCACCACCCCGAATATCTGATCGCGGACTTTGCCTTCAGAAACGTCTCCAGTGTAACTTGTTGTGACACCCACTCCGAGCAACTAGCACTTTCATAATGTATCCGGAGCTCAACAGAGCATTTAGCACCCACACATTGGTGACTTTTTATATGCTATCCTCACTGTATCAGGTGGAACACCTGCGATTTGAAACTGATGCGAAAAAACGAATTATTCAAAAGTCTAGAATGTCCTGCGATGTGAACGACCTTCTCAAGAAGCTGTAAGTTCCAGTGAGACTGTGAACATGTATGAGTGGAAAGTCTGAAATGCACGAGAGGTCGAGAAAGTACGGCAAATCCTGAATTGACAGCTTTGCCTGAGTGGCTCGTAGTTTAAATATCGTAATTCTGTTTACAACGAGCAGTAGTTTTGTTCTACGGATAAGGTGTCCGCACGTCCTTTCTAATTCCGTTCTCATGTCACAGGGAAGCTAACAAGGGAGTTCTGGTGGTCGTAACACTTAAGGACTGAATGTGGATAATCCATTAGAGTGGGTTATTCGACACAACGTTCCTTCAACAAATAAGTTACGGCAAACAGAACCTGGGCATCAGGAGATCATTTTCCACAGCTTTCGGATTTGAGAAGCATAATAACCATTGTGGAAATCATGCTGCCGTGACAATAACGCAAAATGAAAGATTATGCCTCCGATTTGTGCCGATAACTAAGTTATTGATTCTTCTACTTATAACTGAGGCAAATACCCCCATCTGGCCTCACCGGCTATCTGCTTTGCCGGCAGTTCTGCAGGAAGGCGTTCTTCTGCTCAGTCTTTTTGTTCTGATTAAAATGCTCTGTGATTATGACCGATGATTCTCTTCACGTTCCGGACCGACGCCTATTTCGCGTGGCGTTCACGTGTGACCGCGGCCTTTTTCGATGCGAGGCTGGCGTGACACACATGGTGTGTCACGCGGCCACACGAGGCAGGTTTCAGCCGCGATTTTTTTCTTATTGAATACTTTACTCTAAAAATTTGAACCTGGGGGTTATTTCACATCACAATTACTAATATGACATTCATTTTTGGCGCTGGCGCCATTTGGCGCCACCGTTCGCCATTTTGGCGGCTCGACCGCTCTCAGCGAAACTGATGTAACTGCATTTGGGGGATGCTCAGGGATGGCGATCACAAACATGACATTCATTTTTGACGCCGGCGCCGTTTGCCGCTCACGGGCGTCAAATGGCGCTATCTTCGAGCGCGAATGTTTTGCAGAGTCCTTTATCACCCCTCAGAGCATGGTTTCTCAAATGAATTCGGTTACAAAGGCCGATGCGCCAAACTGGCGCCCACTGGCGTCGATTTGAGCGAAGGCTATAAGAATGTGTCATAGTCGGGTCACCTAATGGCTTCGGAAGATCAGCCTATCAGCAATTTGTTTTGGGTGCGATGCGTTTCTATAGCATGATGGTTTTATGAATTGGCTACACTTCAAAAAAGTTTTACAAATGAACTACCAAAATTTTCATGGCCCAACCATATGCAGGAATTCTTACCTCCGCAGGGATATATAACAACTCAAAAAATTTGCGCAACACTCAAAACACAGGGAAATTTTAGCTTCTGAAGATCGTGACACACCATGTGTGTCACGCGGTCCGGAACTCACCTGGAGGCGTTCCCAAACGTTTCCCATGATGTATGAAAAAAGATAACGAATCCATGCATCGGCTACGGGCGGGCTAGAAGTAGTCAACTCCATCTTTAGGCTGTTTCCCCATCTTTCCATCACAGCCTGGGTCGGCCTTATGGACGTTCCCTGATGAGGGCGACCTCATTAGGGAACGTCCACATCCAGCGGACTATTGCATACAGCATCAGGAGGTCTTCGTTGAACATGACCACACCGGCGGAGACGAGAAAGCAGTAGGCAAACTGTTGGACCTTAAGTTTGCCTCTGGCGTTTTTCCTTTCGGATTCGGTCGAGTCGTGTATGTCCCTGGCTCTATCGGAGCATTCTCATCTTCATCATCGTACCATAAAGCTCTCCTTTCCTATCGGACCATAAAGCTCTTCTTTCCTCAACCATCATCTCTTCGTTATACGCTCTGTAAGCGGCTACTGCTTCCACGATTGAAGTGCTGATCTTCAGACGTATCAGCTTGTCTTATCGCAAAGGACTCCACAACAATTCTCCATTTTTTCAACGGAGCTTGGTTCTTGCAGTCGTGTCGGTCATAGCATCCCCATCCACGACTAACCTGGATCGGAGGTACAGGGACTTTGTAGATCTGAAGAGAGGTGTTTCGTCAACCACGACTGACGAAAGAGGTGCGGCGAATTTCCTCCGTCTTGTTGATGTTGAGCCAGGTTCCTTTGTTGGCCAGCTCTCTTCTACCTGCTGTCGCGTCATTCTAATTCCTTTTTGGATCTGTCCACCAGCAGTGCGTCGTCAACATATCCCAGCGTTACAGGCGGCTTTCCCATTGTCCAAAGGACTAGAAATGCAAAAAACACGTTTCGGTCTCCTGGGCTTTATAAGTCGCTGTCTTTAATAAACTGATAGGCGTTTGCCACTCTCATTAGTCATCGGATTATGAGCCATTTCCTAATTACCACGTCATGAGCACAAAGTCCATAGGAAGTCCAGTCCAGAATAAAAGATGCTTCGAGAGAGGGGGTGTTTGGTCACTAGTTTCCTAGAGGACTGAGTTGGGCTCTTTTTCAAAAGGTTTTTATCACCCTTCTACTACTTTAACTGGGCAATAAGTAATCTGATAAATTCGCTGGTTTCAAGTGCATAATATAATAGTGCACATTAAAGCAATCAAATGGTGAAGGTGGTGAAATAGTGTGGTTGTGTAATTGTGTGTGTAAACATGTGAAAACTTTCAATGGAAGGCTGATCGACGGAGCTCCATTTTGGAGCCCAAAAGCTTTTGTTAACAGATTTGTTTGAGATTTAGCTTTATCGGGTACTTAAGTATTAAATATTCAGGAGTACTTCAAGCGAGGAATGTATGAATGCGCCTTGGACTATTTGAAAGACATTCAGGAAATCCACCGTTATGTCCAGGTAATGACTGAATTTATTGTAGAAATTCTGGAACATGTAAAAGAATTGTGGATCGCTACGGATTATGACTCAGTATTTCCTTTCAAGAAAGCAAAAAAGGTGTAGCTACAAGAAACGACTCCTCTCTTTGCAGTCCCTTCTCACAGCACTGAAACCTTTCATCTCATTTTTTCAATTTTAGATACTAACACGTTTGATTAACAGTTACTCGACATGCGGTCATTTTCTGTAGAAGCCATCAAGCCTGCTCTCAGTATAAAGGCAAAAAACAAGTAGTTTCAGCACCGTCATGAAGTACCAATGTAGTCTCCAAGGTTGAGCACAACCCGTAATTGTTGCAAAAGGCTTTCAGTCCAATGCTGGGCGTACCTCCTCGCGGTGGATATCACAGCACGGATTTTCATTCATCCGCAAGAAGAGTCAGTAGAAGAATTTGCTAAGAGGGAATTTCCCGATTGCTGATTTCTTGACTTCCTCCATTTCGCGCTATACTCCATCTACTGTTCTGTACAGCATGGAATGCCTTACTCAGTGTTCCTGACAAAATAGTATCACCCATTGTAATCACTTGCATAGGACCAAGCTTTCTTTCCTCACTTTGATTCCGTTCCGCGATCCCTTACTGAACCCTCTTACTAATATTCATTTTGACTTACTACTCATTTTGAATGATGTCGCCACGAAGTTATAGTATTCATTAGCACTGTACCGGCGGTCGCAGAACCGTAGTCGTCGGTGTGGGCAGGGAGACCTGATAGCATCTGATAGCTGAGCTTCACTCATAATGCTTCTCTTACTGTTCCCTCTTTCTATACAAAGGGTTCATATCAGTTTTCGATAAGATACCTCAGTTTAAAGACACATGGTACGCTCAAACACATTGAGGGTGTATGAGACTATCAGCCCCCAGCTGTCGATGTGTCGTGGTCCCCCCGCCCAAAACTGCACGGGGTCAGAGTACGGGGCCGTGGGAAAGTCGTAATTCCTTGCTACACCGCCCTTTCGCAAACTCACGTTTATGCTAACACCATCCGCGCGGCGCGGTCGCGTGCAGCTCTCTTGGCTTTTTGCAAAGTCCT
>MU914372.1:0-18389 GCA_036418165.1 Cooperia oncophora
GTTATAGAGAAGATAACATAGTGGCTACTAGCTAGTAGCTAGCAGGCGGTGAGGGTCGGCATGGGCCTAAGGGGTGTCCATGGGCCTAATTAGTCAGCTTCTAGCGGAGTTCTTGCCGTTTTTCACATTTTGAAAGTAGCGCAGCCTCAAAAATCGTCTTCCGGATCGTCCGACACATTTGAGAGGTCATAGCCTTATTTTATCGCGGAATGTGCCTTTAAAGCTACGGCCTACCCCGTCTCCAGGGATAAGGAATGTATAAGTATTGCCGCCATCATTACCTTACCCTTCATCCCTTTACCTACCATATATAGGACTAATGCCAGGATTATTTATTCAAATGCGGAGAACGACAACCGGACACAGCTGTCAGGTCAGGACAAAGCGAACCACCTGTGTTTTGAAGTATTTTTTCAACACAAGTTTATTTCTTCCTATCAAATCCCACTAATCACATGTTATCGAGGGTGATGAGACATCGTTCGTACTGTTAAGAAAACAAAGAGATCGGGAATAGATCCGGAGCTGATGCGTCACGTGGATGTTTTGTCTGGGACAGCCAGCCGCCATTGCACACACTCACCCCTCATTTGTCAACATCTGTTACTTTTATCGTTGATCGCCATCCAATCGTTCAGCAATCGATCATTCAATAATAATCAATCGATAGGTGCGGTTTGACGGGGGATAGCAGCGCAACTGAAAGGGTTTCCGCAATGAAATCGATACTGGTGCTCGGCGTAGCACGACACGACATGGCTGCTAATCGCTGCTTTTTTTGTTCCTCCACGAAGATATCGTTTCCATTCACCTTTCCATCCATAGTTCCATTGAGGACCGCCGTTGTACGAGAATCTCAGCATCATTCCGTTCCTCTTTACATCTGTAATCAGCAATTTCATCTGTTTTTTTCAATCTGTTTTTTTTCTTCACTTTTATATGAGACATGTACAGTCCGTGTCCAAAAAGTATGTTCTGATTAAAGCTGAAGACATAAAAAGCGGCAAAAAAGACTAGAGCGGGAGAGAAAAAAAAGACTGGAAAATATTTGTGCACACATGTGTGTTCACACGCATCCAGAACGCTTTTTAATTTACTGTACATGTTTGTATACTTCTTGTGCTAATTCAGGTCTTCATGCAGGTCATTTTTTCTGTTTTGTTCTGTTCTGTCTGAGGACCAATCTTAAGCAGGTATGTTCTAAGGGATTCGTCTCTTGCCATCTTATAATTAGTCATCCAAGACTACCGAAAGGTCAGCTTACCGTAACCTGCGTGCTATCCACCATTGGGGGGGGGGTGAACGTATTTAATGAAGTTACTCGGATCCTTTAATATTGCCCTACTCAACTGAATTTTTTAATCATTATGTTCTACCAGGGCACGTCTCACGTTGGGATTCCCCAGGAAAGCAAGGGTGCGGGAAGGCACGCCATCGCCATCATTTCCTAAAAAATACGACCCCCTAATTCCGTCCTCGAATACGAGCCCCTTCCCATGTAGGCCTACCACTTTCCATAATTTTTCCCAAAACTTCCGTACCACTTTTTTCCATTTTCGCACGGAACATTCCCACCTTTTTCAGCCACGACCCTTTCCGTCTGAGCAAGGAGGGCGCTGGGTGGGGGAGGGGTATGTACCCCGTGTGAAACAGGAAAATTTCTCAGATGTTCCCTAACCTCCTACCAGTTTTTCCGAAATTTCCCGAAAAATTTCTGATTTTTCCAAAAATGTTGCTGTCGGTTGCGGGGGAGGAGTGTGGGTCCATTAGGATTCAACTGATAACAATACCCGCCGCCATTGTATCGAAAAAAAACAATCGAAAAAACGCGGGATCTCGTGTTTCGTTTTTTCGCTGTAACTCAATTTGGGGTATACCTTTCTCATATGGAATCCTGTACCGTTAGACTCAGCTCGTCGAGCTCTATGAGCTGGCATCCAAAAAAATTAAAAAAGTTGAAAAATGAACTCTGCTCCTGGTCGAAGTACTGAGGGACATCGTTAGCGAGCAGAGTCTCGCATTATTGTAACCGGAGGGTAATCGTTGGAAATCAAATCATCCAGAATTCAAATAGCGTACTGTATGACCTAAGAATTGATTAGAAATCGGATAGTTGAATTTTCTAAATTGTGCTGATCGTTAACCCCCTCGTAACGGTGTCAATTTTTCTGAAAATGGCAGGTTTTGCGAGATGTCGTTTTCCTACGAGACAGCCTTTTCAGTCTGAAGAATCTCGAGCTCTGGTTCACTTAGAACTACAGAAACACAATGAGCCTAACGCATGGGACCCTGTTCTCCTCAGTATTCGCAAAAGTTAAGAATGAAGTGAAAAAGAAGGGTTTTTAGCTACTTGAAGTGAGAAGGCATCGCCGCCCGATACTACGGCCAATACTCGAATTGAAGCGTTTTCAAGCAGGATTTTCAGCGCTCTGAGTGGTACCGTAAATTCCATAAAAGAGATACGTACGGAAGGGCTTGTGTTTTCCAAAAACACGGTGGAAAACAGTGACAGTAGTTGAATTGGTTGCTACTACCGGGTTCCAACTTCAAGTCTTCATTTCAGAACAAAAATTGCGCCTTTTCCAAAGAAAGAAAACCACTGTCAAAGTAGAACCATTTGAATCCCTATGAAAAATGTTATCTATTCATATGAGAATCACCTCATAAAGCTTTCTATGACCCGTCCTTGTTTCCACCGGCTACCTGCCTGTCTGCGGTCAGTCGACTCCTAAAGTAGTTATCCCATCGAAGTGTCAGGCCATTGTATTGATCAGTCTTACAATTTCGTCTTAGTAATTTCACCCACTGTGGCCACTTCTTTCTCTATTTCGCAGAAGGTTCGTGAGGAGTGGCTCTAGGCAATGTTGCTTTCAATTCAAACTTGAACTTCCATCAAAATTTCAAAAAATTTTGTTCTTCGAGTTACAAACTCCTCCATCGTTTAGGGTTCGTTTTTATGATAACTTTGCATAATAGGATGAAGAAGCGCCGATTTTACAATGCTCCACTGCTCTAAGCAACTGGTTGCGCTATAAGGTACAAAAGAGCATGAAGATTTCTTGAATTCCAAGGGTATACTCTGAATTTCTTAAATAAAACGATAGCCATTTTTTAGATTGATGTTGATTCCGAATTATGTTCATTTGGACACACCCCATTCAAACAGTGTGAAATCTCATGCACATTCGGCTCAAAGTCTGTTGATGATGTACGAAAAAGGTCCTTAGGTAATGAGCGCAGGCACCGCGGAGGTCGACAGCTGCGATCGGCTGGAGGTCTTCGTTCAAACGACAACTGAAGAAAGCAAGTATAATACTATATTTGTGGGTGGTACGGAAATGGTAGATACTCAGGCTAACTTGCAAAACGCAAAACAATAGCGATTTGGCGATTTCCGCTAATCGAGAATCGTTTGAACAGCAAACTTCGTACACTGCGAGATCGTATTTTTATTTTATTTTTTGTGCACATCCGGTTGCCTTCAAGTATGTACAAGAGCTCAGTTGAACGATAGTAACTTCCATAATCTGGTGGATCATGGGGAGTTACTCAGACACGAATCTATCATGAGGAGTTTGTAACTCGAAGAACAAAATTTTTTGAAATTTTGATGGATGAAATTTTGATGGAAGTTCAAGTTTGAATTGAAAGCAACATTGCCTAGAGCCACTCCTCACGAACCTTCTGCGAAATAGAGAAAGAAGTGGCCACAGTGGGTGGAATTACTAAGACGAAATTGTAAGACTGATCAATACAATGGCCTGACACTTCGATGGGATAACTACTTAGGAGGTCGATTGACCGCAGACAGGGCAGGTAGCCGGTGGAAACAAGGACGGGTCATAGAAAGCTTTATGAGGTGATTCTCATATGAATAGATAACATTTTTGTTCATTAGCGGATTTCAAATGGTTCTACTTTGACAGTGGTTTTCTTTCTTGGAAAAGGCGCAATTTTTGTTCTGAAATGAAGACTTGAAGTTGGAACCCGGTAGTAGCAACCAATTCAACTACTGTCACTGTTTTCCACCGTGTTTTTGGAAAACACAAGCCCTTCCGTACGTATCTCTTTTATGGAATTTACGGTACCACTCAGAGCGCTGAAAATCCTTTTCAATTCGGTATTTGGCGAGTGGTATCGATGCGCTCACTTCAAGTAGCTAAAAAACCCTTCTTTTTCACTTCATTCTTAACTTTTGCGAATACTGAGGAGAACAGGGTCCCATGCGTTAGGCTCATTGTGTTTCTGTAGTTCTAAGTGAACCAGAGCTCGAGATTCTTCAGACTGAAAAGGCTGTCTCGTAGGAAAACGACATCTCGCAAAACCTGCCATTTTCAGAAAAATTGACACCGTTACGATCAGCACAATTTAGAAAATTCAACTATCCGATTTCTAATCAATTCTTAGGTCATACAGTACGCTATTTGAATTCTGGATGATTTGATTTCCAACGATTACCCTCTGGTTACAATTATAGCGAGACTCGCTCGCTAACGAGTGTCCTCAGGTACTTCGACCAGGAGCAGAGTTCATTTTTCAACTTTTTTAATTTTTTTGGATGCCAGCTCATAGAGCTCGACGAGCTGAGTCTAACGGTATAGGATTCCATATGAGAAAGGGATACCCAAATTGAGTTACAGCGAAAAAACGAAAAAAACGCGGATCCGCGTTTTTTTCGTTTTTTTTTTCGAACAATTACGGCGGGTATTGTAATTTTCAGCTGTTGGTTAACCAGGAAATTGTATAGGTCTTTGGCAATCCATTCTCCCAACAATGACAATACGAACCCCCTCCCCTTTAATAGCCTTCAGTGAATAAGCTGCAGAGTCATCTACGAGAAAAATTTATTTCTCTGCACTAATACGACCCTCCCCTCGGTCAGCTTCGCAACCGTTGTGATCATGACAACGATGGACGTGCCTGTATCCACATGGGTGCGGTAAGTATTTCACAAGTTTACTCGGATCTTCAATATTGCCTTACCAACTGAAATCATTTACCAGACGTATGCGCATCAGAGCACGTCTCACGTCGGAATCCTCCGGAAAAAGTTGGGAGGCGGGATGTTCGCTCCTGGAGAAAATGCCTCTGTTGGTTGTGTACATTTTTCTTTCGACTTTCTTCTCAGTTTTCCTAGTTCACATGTGCCTCTTTTACTCCTTCGTCCCCGCTCCACGGCTTTTCTTTGGAGGGAAAAGTAGAGGAATTTTTCGGGAAAAATGAGAAAAAAAGGGTAGAAACGTGCTCTGATTACAATGGATGCTATTGGGCCGAACAAATTCCCAAACGGAATTCGAAGAGTTGAAACTTTTTTGGAACACAAAATGTGTCACGGAGTGTTGAAGGCAGGACGCGCGATGGCCTGGAGCATTTGAGGATAACGTGACACTAAAACTTTTGATCGCGGCCTGCTGGTGCGAAACGCCACGAGCGCAGAGGCAATTAAAAGAACTGCACCGCCAAAGCATTATACACGGTTTCAAAATTTTGTCGGCGCATCAAGACATGATTTTTCCAGAGGGAAGGGCACTGGGGTGGGTGAGCCACCTATTATGCTTGAAAAGTTGGAATATGGAGGAACAATGCGGTCACAAAACGCCATGCAGACGTGAGGGCGCAGAGAAAAACAAAAAGTTGGCGCCATTAAAGGGATTGAGTTTTAGTTGTCCGTAGACCCATCTTGAACTTTTGTGCATGGTCCTGTTGCGAAACCCTGTGACGCAGACAGCTAAAGGATATCGGATTACAAGACAGCGTAATGTCCAAGAAACCTTTGGCGAGCCAGGATCAGGGCTTTTTCAAAGGGAGGGTACTCCGGGGTGGTAAGCCACATAGCATTTTGCCAAAGCCATGGACATCTGAGGTTCACAATGACCACAGGAATGCCATCCAACGGTGCACGAGAAAAATACACCGAAGATCGACCGCATCAAACGGATCAGTTCAAGTTCCGTCCGTGGACGGCTGGAGGCGGGTGTTGTCGCTAAGAAATTGCTGGGGGCCTGAGTGAGGTGTGGCCCAATCCCTATTTCGCCACCCTTCAATTAAGAAGACTTTTGGGCAACAACCGCCCGCCTCCAGTGTTAAATCCTTTAGGGGTAATCCTTCATATAGAAAGTAGGTTTGGGTCCACTTCGGTGATCGCGGTGAGCAGCCTCTCGCTATTCCTGGCAGTTGAATAGTTGCATGTCCCCCATTTATTTGCCCCTTCTCAGACGGATTTCTGTGCTAAACAGGTGTCGTATCGAGAAGGGGAGCGTGTAGCTATTAAATTGAGGAGCGGTTTCCCACATCCCCATGGAGTCTGCCCGGACCATTGCCTCACATACGATGAAAAGTGTTTGCGATTGTTTTTAATGCCTGCACGGAAAGGCCTTAGTGCAATCCCTCGCTGTTTTATTGCAGAGCTGTTGGCGATGGTCATAACAGTGTAATCTTTTTCAGAAAAAATGCAATATTTCTTAAATGTCAAGTAGAATAACAGCTGCCTCGTTGCTTGATGTTAAGCTCAACTTTGCATTGCACGCTACCCTTTTTCGCCTTGTTTTGCAGGAACACGAAACGCACAGCATCATATATGTGTATGGGAGTTCCTAGTGAAAGGCTTGAAAACATTGTCATCTGATGAAGTGGGTAACGTGTAGCGCTCCCAACGTTGAAGGCTCTGATGCCAGTGAACCAGTATGAAGTTTTGGCTCTGACATCAATCAATACGCAGATGGAAGCGTTTTGGCCCTTTGATTCTTGGGCTTAAATTTGAGGTATGAAATTATACTTTGTTTGTTGAGCCATAGGGGAAGGCGATAATGCTCTGGCGCCCGCTCACATACGCTCCCTCCACGCTGCTCGCAATATGCCATAATATGCAATTTGGTATGGTGGTTTGATACTTTGCGAACAAATCGGCTCCGTCTCTATGAGCTACCGAACCCCTACTCGTGCAGCTCGGCATCTGCCCCATCCACAAGTGCTCCCTCGCTCCTCGCGACGATGGCAAAGCGCTACACCGGGTATCCGCATCCGGACGATGCCCAGCTCCCTGCACGACCCCATCTATTGCGGTGACGCGTTATACCCTGCTGCGTTACGTCTTTGGATCCACCTTATAAACTGCTCTCTCGCGCTCCAAGGACAACAGACTTTTACTCAGCTCCAGACCCCCCCTCTGCACATGCCGCCGACTCGATTCCCTCTTCCACCTACCTTTCTCGCGGGGTAACACCGAAAGTCTCCGAAATCGCCGGATCCTATTTCAGTGCTCACTAGGCATCGGCGAATTTCCTCCTGGCACATCCAAGCCACGCCACCTCCTACTCACCCTTTTATCACTCGTCGCGACAATCTCTAGACATCGCTGATTTCTCCCACAATGTTCGTATTATCCTCCGGCAGAGTCCCAGCTCATATGAACGCCAACGCCCGCATTGTCACGTGCCCGACCGCGCACTCCCTCTCCTGCCTGCCCATGCACATGCATCCTCCCACGCTCACTTTCCACCTACCGCTTGGCGATCTAGTCGCTTCGGATCAGTCGATCGCGCGAATGAGCGACTCCCTCCGGAGACCTCTGCAATCGCGCGCCTAAAGCCAGTCTGCCCCCTACCGCTCCATCCCTTCACCGATGTACCCGCAACTCCTCTCCAATCACTCGGCGTCCCCGTGGCATACTGCGGTCTTTCAGAATTGCTGCTACCACTTTTCAGAAGATGAGAAGCCAACTTTCTCTCGAGTCGTGAAGCGGTTTCTGATGAAAACCCGTCCACTCCCACCAAAGCTCCTTCCCTCCCAGATTTGGGCAGAGATCTTCCTTTCTTCCAAGAAAGAAATCAGAAATCTTCGGAAATCAAATTGTATTCCCGGTTCTGCACAACGAGTCCTTCAAATGCTCACTCTGTAGCGCGACTGCCCACTCTTGGTATGGATCGTGTTTGATGAAGCGCTGCCGAGCACCCGCGCTATCCGCGTCTGGTACCAGCCCCCCCTAATTTGTGATCTGGTACGTCTCCCCCTATCCTCCCATTACCTTCCTATCTGACATCCTTCCTAACTCTTCCTCCAGTCGTCTACAACTTTCACAGCTTATCCAGGACATTGCTTCCATTCGTGTCGAGGGTGGGTTGTGGTGAGCGAGAGTATTCGTCTTCAACCTATTCACTAATGCCAGCTATCAGAAGCATTAGTCGTATGTAGTTCTGCGGCAAGAAAAAAAAACGGGGAGGGGGAGGGCATATAAGGAACATGCAAGGGGAAAGACTCGAGAAGCTCGCCCTCCGCCACGTAACTGGAAATAGATTTTCTAACGGTACGGAACATTTCCAAGAGGGACAAGTACAAACCTCCCCGCGCTCCTCCCCACTCTACCGCTTACGCCTGCCGGAGGGTTCTCAACGGATGCTTTAGCGTGCCTTGTCTCATCTGAGAGATTTCTGTAACATTTCAAGAAACCTACTGGAAAGCGCCTTCATAAAAAGGGACCCGTTATTACGGGGAGAACAAGGGAAGACAGTGATTTATTACTGCTCTCCAATTGCAAGCAGTAGAGTGCTAATCGTGGGAACCTCAAAGCGCTAAGCCGATAAATGAAAAACCAAATAGATCGGTGTCGGAACTTGCGGGAAGGGCGGATTACAAAACGATACCTGCCAACTATTTACTTAGTGGACGAAAATAGGATTCGCGAGTATTGTTGACATAAGCGGTGTAACCTTGAGAGAAGCTTCCCGCCCTCTTTCCTTGAGCCTCAGACCGGGACTTGAATTGGCACCTCAATTGGTGTAGTTCAACCTAGGGCAGGATGGCGGGGGGGGGGGGGGGATGGCGCTCAGTTAATTCCTGTCAACGTGCCGAACCATTTTGTGAAAACCTATCGATGCTGTAAAACGAAGTAAAACTACGAAGTAGTAGGAGCTTCTTCTGAACCCATATTTTATTTTTTTCATGTGAGGGAACAGTGAGGACGAGGTCTTTTGCTGGGGTTGATGGGAAGAGCTCTTGGGAATCAACCAAAAAATGTTTTAGAAATGAAATTAGCGGTGTTCCGGAACTTCACAGGAGCTTACTCAAGTTTACAAAATGGCCCTCCTGGGCCGAACTGCACACTTTAAATCTTCAACGTGGACCTGTCAAATTACACTGAATGTTTTTGAGTAGGTGGTGCACGAAATATCATTAACTTAGCACTTGTTCAACTAATAACCGAAACAAATTGTCCCCTCCCATTGTTTCTCGAACTCTGGGAGTCTACTCTCGTTACTGACGAGTTTCTGTTGATCTATTTTAATAGAGTTCTTTATTTGTCAGTGGATTGCAACTATAAACCGTGGCCGTGTTCAACTATTACAACCCCAGTCTCGCTGAATCAGGCCATATTTCTACCAACTTTTTTCTCGGAGGGCAGAATTGGCTGAAAATTCGTTTCCAGTGATAGTTCGACTTTATAAACAAGGATATCACATCCGCTTGTCTTGAAACCGCCCTCTGCCTACACCATTGGCGCCGGCACCAAAATACCCGAAATAACCAAATTCGCCACGCGATAGCGCAGCTTGCTGCACTTGTCTGCAGCCTCTCCCTGAAAAAGTCCTTTCCTCTGCCAGGAAGGAGCAGTAGCAAGGAGGAACTGCACTGCAGCAGACAACCGTAAAGAATAGTTTCGCCTGTCCGTCTTCCTCTAACTGCCGCGTGGCCAGAACCAGCCATGGGTCCACGCTGCATGCGCAAGGGTGAAAATAGCATGTGGTGCGTCTTAGGACACTTGTCAACCGTGGACAGGGTACAGCATCGTTGTGTGAAACACATAGGAGGTCGTACTTTTTCTCTGGGGAGGGGGGGGTCGTATTTGGTCGTTGGGAGAGAGGGGGTCGTATGTGCCTTTGAGAGAAATTTGTCGCGTTGGTTTTCCGGTTGTTGACTTTTTGCGTGATTTTTCCTGTTTCATGTGCACTATTTACCCCCTCTCCTCCCCCTCCCCCCTACCGCTCGACGGAAAATTTTTGGGTGAAAAAACTGGAAAATGGGAAAATTTGTGGGTAGGTGTTGGGAAAGGGAGGGGGTCGTACTGACTCTATGTCGGGGGGTCGTACCTACACCACCACCCGACGCATCACGATGCTGTACCCTGTGCTTTTTTTTCTTCCTCCTTCTTCTTTTCCCTCCTCCTTTTCCTTCTCCCTTCAACTGCTGGGCCAGTAGATGCGATGAGAAAATACCTCTGGACCCACACAGTGAGAGCATGTTCGGTTGACATGAGTCCCGTAACCGCATGTGGTGTCGTCGCCTGTAACGCGGGCGGTTACGTTCATGCTTTGCGACAGCGTTCACTAACAAGCGACGCACCAGCACTTCGAGCGTCGGTCAGTGCCGGTAGGTGCAGCGGTTGTACTGCGCGAAAAGAACACACGCCGCAATTTTACGACGCTAATCCAGCGGTCTGCTACCCTATTACTTCCTCATAGTCTCCACTCCGCGCTGATGTACGCTGGTAGACGTAGGTAGACGCTGGCATTCGCTAGATCGATATTCATGCTTTTCTCGTCGCTGGTGGACGCTGATGGACGCTGCTGTGCGCTAGATCGACATCTATACTTTCCTATTGGCAGGCGCCGCACGCTCGAACGTTGGTGGTCGCTGGTTGGCGTTACCCCTAACCATAAGTATGAACACAGACCTAGCAATTTCGTGCTAAACCGAGTGCCATATATGTACGATTGCGGCGGTCTGGTTCGTATCGTGGTGGCGCCAAAACGTGCCAGATGGCCTGCAGCGCCAGTAACTAATGCGATATTTCTGATAGACATCGAATCACTAGACGGGCCGAACTCCGGCAGGTAGAGTGAAATATACCCAGGTCTTAGTTTTTTGTTTTATAGACTTGCTATCATACGTTGACTGCTTGCATTTTCTGCGCTCATTGATGTCGTACATGAGGTCCTTTGGCACTATTCAGCTGTTACCACCCCAATTTTCCGAAAACAGGCTGGATCTTGATCGACTTTTTTTCGGGGGGAGCGTTTTGGCCGAAAGTTGGGTGCTAGGGATTAATTCAACCTCCTGAAAACGAATATCACACCCGAAAATATATACATAATAATATCCGCCCGAAACTGCCTGGCGCCTGATCCAAATTACCTAAGTCACTAAATCCGTTGAGAACTTGTACACCGGAGGTTATTTGACATCTTGATTACGAATATCACATTCATTTTTGGCGCTGGCGCTGATGGAAACGCTGCGATCATCTGCATTGCTAAGGCTGAGCCTGACCTGAAAGAAATCAACCCTTCTCCCAGGCTCAGCCTTAGAAAAGCGCTAAATTTGCTGCTGAACTATCATATTTGCCATTATGCAGGTTTTTATCGATTTCGATAAGAAAGGGTTTGGCGCTAAATCAGCGCCTAATGGCGCCAAATGGCGTCAGGGCTGAAAACTAATTCGGTATTCGTGATCAGGACATCAAATAACCCTACTATGCAAATTTACACCGAATTTGGTGAGAAAGGTGGCGGCGCCAAACTGGCGCCAATTCGGCGCCAGCGCCCAAAACGAGTGCTATGTTCGTGATCAGGATACCGAATTACACTCAAATTCCCTGAGATGCGGTAGGCGTGGCTGCGTACTTGAACTGAACGTGGCGGCGGCCAAGCTTTCCGTGACACATTTTCATTTTGGGACAGTTGTAGTCATGTCTCTGTCCAACACAGAACAGGATGACAGTTGTCTCAACTGGAATATCCCACGAGTAACCCATCCTGTGCCATGTTCAAATGCCACGCCTACTCCGTCTCGGGGATAAGGTGTGTACCTCTGTGGGCAATGTTTCAGCAAAAAAATTCTTTTGACTTTTTGGGGTAGTCATAGTTGAATAGTGCCGGTCCGTTTGGTTGTTGTCAATACTACTGCCAAGTAATTGCTGTTACATAAGAACCCATCTTATCCCGCTGTTGATCTCAATAAGCGTCGTGCTGTTCGGGCGATCGGTTGACCGCCGACTTTCGTTGCTATCGATTGACCCGCTGTTTTTCTCGTGGCGCTAAGGCTCGTTCCGATATTGCGATTGCCTACTATCGCTCTTTTTTTTCTTCGTCTCTATGATTTTATTCCATGAATTTTTCAGATATTAAGATATCTCCTCAAAATTGCCAATCTGTTTGCGGGTGCTACTTCAACCCTGAGGAACAAGGTACAAATGTTTGTCTAATTGTATATTGTTTACTCTTTCTGTTTTTATATTGATTTACTTGTTTTCTGCTTTCGTTCCATCACATATTCTTGTTTTCAACCTTATCAAGTGAACAATAGCTTTACGGCCGATGAGCACTCCCCAATCGTTTCTATCATGTGTTCAACCACATTCTGTTTCGTTCGTCGGCTATTAAAATCACACAGATGAGAGATGCTAGCGCTCCTGCTGCTGGCGTTCATATTATTATGTTGTATTATATTGAAGGTTTGTTTCCAAATTACTTGAAAAATTGCCACAGTCACTTATTTCTACTCGCACCCGGTTTTTTTTCCTTGATATTCAATCAATTCCGTTCAAAATTGCGATTGCTTAGTCGTCATTCAAGGGTTCAAGCACTTCTGTAGCACTTCATCCTAAAGGTAGTTTCATGTGTAGACATCAGAGACATTCTCACTCTTGAAATGTGTATTTTCCCCATGAGACCACTCTAAAAATTCCTATTTTTGCAATTATTGATCCACCCAGCTAATGAAACACCCAGGCGTTCTGTTGTTTATCAATGGCAGTATTGAATGTTCTATAGAATTTCGTTTTTCAGCTTAACATTTCCTGGGGAAATGGAGAGCTTTCAATGAAAGCAGTTTCCTTTATGTATAGTCACGTCGTGTGTCGTGTGCAAGTGCAGCAGCATATGGCATAGTGCAACAGCGAAGAGCTCTTATCTGGCGTAGGCGGACGTCGCTCAATGGTTCTTGGACGAGTTTCCAACATTTTCATTTATGTCCGCAGGCTCATAGAACTGAGACAGCGTTCAGATTCGCGACGGTGCGATTTGTATCGCTGCATCGGCTCGCGCGAAATCAGGCCGGGACGCTCCATGGCAAAACGCTGTCACCGCCGCAAACAGAATGTGCTACTGTGTAAACACGCCGCAGTTAGAATTCTGCGTTGCGGCGGTGTACCGCCGGCGGTGGAGCGATACCGGTCGCGGTCGCGCGACCCAGTCGAGCGATCCAATCGCGAAGTCTGAACGCGGTTTAAATTTTGGCTCACTGAGTGAGATGGTTTCGGAAAAGTTTCGATCCTCTTCAGCTTGCCCTCTGTCCGATTATCGATTGGTCTGTTTATTGAGTAAATATGTCCCCCAACATGTGAAGATAGGAAAAAGAAACAATTCGAATATCAAACAACGTGTTACAAATGATTATTTTTGAAACTTGAGAGAAAGGTTGGCGGGCGCACGTTCGGTTTAGAGTGCGTCTAACCTGGGGCAGCGTAATTGGGTAGCGGCCACTGCCAGCGTTTCGAGCGTCCGCGACATGGGTGGTACACGTACCTACCTAGCATCTAGTGTCCGCTAGCATTTATTTTGAGCGTTTAGCGCCCACTAACATTTTCAGCGGTAATCGATACTTATACTTTCTTAGTAGCTGAATTCGCCAGTGAACGCTCGAAACGCGGATCGATATCCATATTTTACTAGTTGCTAGAAACAGACGCACAAAACGCTGACGTAAAGTATGAACGCACTCGATGAGAGGGACGGGGACGGGGTGCATTTTGTGCTCCCCTAGTTCCTTTTGCTAATTGACGTTAACTAGCAGATCTTATTTTATGAGACCTGTAAATTCTTGCGAAGCTCCGAAATACAATTGGTGCCCCCACCAAACCAAACTGCACCTCATTATGTTGAAGAAACTATTATTTTTTGTGTTGTTTTCCAGTGCAATCGCAGATGGGAAGTGGATCGCAGAAGAAAGGACATGAAGATCATTGTTTCCTATACTAACTTATTCTTTCTCATCATCGTCATCCCCTTCGCTCTATTTTCTTTTCTATTCTTATCTCATGGGCTACGTCTGCTTTTCCGCTGTTTTTTACCCGATTGCTGGATGTCTAACATCTAATGTTCATGGTGAATTGTACTGCTACTACTTATGGCTAGCTTGGTCAACCTTGGCAAACTTTAGGGGACTTCCACCTTGTGGAATGTCTTCTTCACTATTTTTTTTGAAACCTTGTTGCTAGTATGCAGAGGCACATTTTTGGTCTCAGTATTGGGACGGTATTCTGAAGCAGGTACAGCATCGCTGGAAGAATCCTATCGGACTGATGCCGTCTGGACGCGCTCGTTTTGGCTGGTGGCTATTTTCTGAAGTGTCTAGAACACCAAATCCGCAGAAAACTTGTATACAGCGGTTAATTAACATCCTGATTACGAATATGACATTCATTCTTGGCTGGCGCCAATGGACGACACTACGGTTATCAGCGCTCTGCTACGGCTGAGCCCAGAAGATAATCGTAATGTCCTCCATTAGCGCCAGCGCCGAAGAATGACTGTCATATTCGCGAATTAGGACGTTATAATTCGACGTTATAATTCCTGTATACAAGTTTTCTGCTGCTTTGGTGATCTAAGCACTTCATAAGCCAGCAGCCAAATCTGAGCGCGTCCAAACGGCACCAGCCGGGAATCATACTTTGTCGCTGGGGATAAGAATTGTTCTCGCGCGAGGGAATACTTACGGCTGTTGCTTTTTCAGTTTCACACAGTCTGTGTACCCCTCCTGCGCACAAAAAAAGCACACTACCACTATATCTGTTAGCTGGGGTTAGTATTTTCTTATGGCGACCTGTCCTCAAATCCCCCGCAACTGGCCAGCAGTTTTTTTTAAATGGAATTTTTTCTAGAAAAGTGGTTGCAGCTTGGGAGAGCTTAGGAAGATGGTGGGTAGGACGGGGGAAGAGGGGTCACTGCAGCAAAGTTCTAAGCGCTAACGTAGAGTGGGAGGAATGCGGCAGCGCGTCCACTTCCCTTCCTATGCTTTGCAACACGGGATAATAAGAATATGTACCGCTGTATAAAATGAGAATCGATCACTCTGACTTGCTTGTCCCCCCCCCCCCACCCAGTTCACAGTTCCGGGGTTGATATGCATCCGCTGCTTAGACTTAGCTTTTTTTGAAGCTGTTTTGTTATGATAACTGCTGTTTAACGCCGCAGTACGCGTTCCGAATGTTATCACAAGAATGCTGAGTTGTGGGCAAAAGTCGTGCCCCAGGCGGGAGTCGAACCCGCACCTCACGCTTTCCGGGCGAGTGCGCTATCCGTTACGCCACCAGGGGACCGTTAAGCTGAGAGGGTAGAAGCGGCCCTGGTGGCGTAACGGATAGCGCACTCGCCCGGAAAGCGTGAGGTGCGGGTTCGACTCCCTGGGGTACGACTTTTGCCCATAACTCAGCATTCTTGTGATAACATTAGCTTTTTTTGTTTTAGCACTGAGCAGATGAACAGAGTGGGCGCCTTAGCACGCGATTTGAGCTACCAGTTTCGAGGTATAAAGACCTCTTAGCACCAGCTTCTGTTGACTAGGGACTCTAAATGTGAGGAAGTTTCTGCTTCCATGCGTTAACTTAACGATTGTTGGACTGGTTAGGAGCCATGTTTATCTTGTCAATAGCCACACGAAATGCAACGTGATCTCGCACTTGTAATGAATCAAGTGGATCAAAAAGTTGACGGTTGTATCATAAAATACGGACAACTACAGGGGGGGGGGCAAAAAAAAGTCACTTCGACCGAGTCACATATCAGCAAAGTTTTCGCTGCCCAGAGAGAAGACGTGGATACGAGTACCCAGGGCGGAAGATACCCAAGATGTTCCTCGATAAGCAGGAGCTGGCTCTCGCCCATCACCTTCATGTACACCAAAATATGAAGTCATCTCCAGTCGCAGCCTGACTGGAGAAGACCTGTCACCTCCAAACAGCTGCGAAACTTCTAGTATGGAGTCACCCATGGATAGCTACCTGGAGACCAGTACTCTCGATCTGGATGACCTCCAACATCGAGCAGCGACAACGTCGCCACGGTCTAGGACATCATCTTCACCACAGTCGCCAAGGCGCGGGTTGATGGTATGGACCGGACGTACCTGGAATGGAAAGACCATATTTTCTTCGTGGACCCCGGACTGAAGGTGAGCGCTGGCGGTTACATTGAGCAACTCGTGAAGAATATCCTCCTCACATGTCGTCGCCCGTAAACTTTGTACTGCTACAGCATTGGGTGCCACCACATGGAATCGAAGGGCGTTGGAGAAACTCTCGCCTACTTGGAATGGAAGGGGGCTGAGTACCTAAAGAAGATGGAATATCCAAGTAGGTCACCTGACCTGAATCCCCTCAATTACCCGGTTCGGGCGGAGTTCAATAGGGTGGTCTACGGTGGCGGAGAAATCGACTATCTCGCTGATCTCAGGCACCACATCGCGGTCGCGTGCCAGAATCTCTCGATGGCGCTCGTCCAGAAGGCTGTGGCGGAGTGTCATGATAGTATTTGATATGCTCTTTAATATGGTGGTAAAAATGTCCGATCAGAATTTAATAAAGTGTAACTTATAGCGCCTCGAAAGTCAATGAAGAAAAGTGACTTTTTGCCCCCCCCCCTTTTTTATTTAAATGTATATAGAGGGTGATCACATGTCGCTGCAACTGATAAACGGGTAAAAGTGGAGGAGTTGTTCTAAGGCCACATTTTTTTGATTTGAGTAGCCAGCCACTTGTTTCGTTTCGAAGCTTTACTAAACCCTTTTATATAGTCGTCTTTCAATAGATTCTCTGGAATCTTTGAATATATTCTGTACTTGAAAGATCTTTGGTCGATACAAGAACAACTAACATACACTCGCGGAACTGGTTCCAAGGTTCAAAAACATGCCGCGTTACCGTAACCCGCATCTTGGTAGGGAGTCATTCTAAATTTTCATCAGTGCCATTTTTTTTATCTTCGCCTATGCTATACTTAGAAAGGTCAAAAGAAAGTTGGGGTTGTGATATCAGCAAAAGGGAGTTGAAGGGAAGACAGCTTCAGCTGAAGGGAAGGGAGGTGAAGGTAACCCTCATGAGCTTCGGTGCGTGCAGTTAATCATTTCATCGCATGTTTATGGCTCGACCAAGATGTGGCTGGGAGGCGGATAAGGCAATCAGGACACATATTGGTTGGGGATTTTGTTCGAGTTCGTAAGACCCCCTTTTTTGGGGTTGGTACGACCCCTGCCCCCCTCCTCCAGCCCTCGGTCCTTTCTCATCGAGCGGGGGGGGGTATTACGCGTAAAACAGGAAAATTACAAGTAGTCCACCACCTCTCTCAGAAGGCCAGCGAGTAAATACAAACTCCCTTCCCTCCCAACAACGAGCAAGTACGATTCCCCCCCCCTATTGGAGATTCCTCATCAACGAAGTTCCTGAAGACAATCTAATTCATCTCGCTCGTCGCGCGGCGTATGGTGCTTCAATGCGTGGTGAAGTCTCGACGTGCCTCAGTTTGTCGATTGGGGCAGCGAAACGTATGTGAATTCAAGCGGAGATGAGACTCCACAATAGGCGATATCGAATTTCTCCGTCCCTTTACCCCCAACCGGTAGCATAACTCGTCTGCTGGACGCGACGTCGCTCGCCACGCCCACCAGCGCGGCAGCTCGCGATTGTCTTGTCACATACCCAATGAAGTGCCGTTCTCAACCTATTGCATAGTTTTTATTTCTGGGACGAGATTCGGTGATGCGATTGATTCCTCCATTTTCATGAGAGACAGAATGATGAAGTATGTTTCCGCATCACCATTATTGTGCTTTTGCCTTGTTTGAAGAGCCGCGCGATCGCGAAGTATGAACGCGCTCTCATGGTCATCCGCTTCATAGGAACAAGCACGTTCAGGTATCTTGGCGAACTGGCTAGCAAAAGCAAGAAGGCGCAGTTCGGATTGTGGGGGCATTTTCGTAGTTCCAATCGATCACTGCCGATGCCTCCAGTGGAGACCTGTTAATTCCTGTAAAGCTATGATGCAGGAGGAGTTTGTTCAGACTTGATAAGGGCTCACTGGTCTCACCTGGTTGAGCTCGGATGGTGGGGGCTCGTGTAATTATATAAGAACTGAAACTAGCAGAAGTGCTCCTTTTTCTAAGCTGAAGAGCTTCCTGACGAAAGCAGTTTGTTTCAATTCATTTTTGGTTTTATGGATATTGTATTACACTGGGTTGGTCCATAAGTGCTAGGGTTTTTCCTGAATAAGATGAGTGCCCTGTAGAGTTCAAATCCGTGAAAAGGCTCCAAAGAGTGCGATTTTTGCAGAAACGTCAGCTGTATCAATCTCGGGAGGCTTACAAATCAAAATGAGAGATGAGATGTTTTTCCAGTGCATTCA
>MU914373.1:0-13684 GCA_036418165.1 Cooperia oncophora
CCAAAACTCACTACCAAAATGGCCTACCTCCGACCAGTAAGGCCTAATATCAGGTCGTTCAGTATGAAATGTCCGTTTTTCAGAAGTGCATAGTTCGAGAGTCCGTATCTAAGGCAAAACGCTCCGGCAGTCCTTGGTACTGAGTTTTGGTAAAGGTGCAGCTCCTCTTTTCTTACCATTCCGGTGGACCTCCGGCTGCCGTGGAATCTGACTTTTTTAGAAAGGTTTTTGTAACGACATGGACAAGTCCAAATTGCGTGTTGTCTTGGAGTACGAGTTCCGCCGTGGAAGCACCGCAGCACAGGCAGTTCGGAATATCACCGTCGTCTTTGGAGAGGATGCCCCTAACGAACGAACAGTACGTCGATGGTTTGCAAAGTTTGAATCCGGCGACTTCGATCTTCAAAATGAGTCGAGAGGACGGCCCGAGTGCAAGCTGAACAACGATGAGCTTAAAGCCGTAGTGGAAGCTGATCCCACTCAAAGTACTCGAGAATTAGCGGCAAAGTTTGGAGTATGTAAGGTGACGATCTCGTCTCATTTGAAGCAAATTGGCAAGAGTAGGAAGCTGGACCGTTGGGTACCGCACGACTTGAGCGATCGTCAGAAGAGGGTCCGCCTTGAGGCTTGCCTTTCCTTACTTTCTAGGCAAAAAAGCGAGCCTTTCTTACACCGTCTCGTCACATGTGACGAGAAGTGGATCCATTTCGATAACAGGAAGCGGTCTTACCAGTGGTTGGACAAGTCGGAACCGCCAAAACCTACGCCGAAGCCGGACCCTCACCAGAGGAAGACTATGGTATCAGTTTGGTGGTCCTCCGCAGGAGTGATTCACTACAGCTTTACGAGACCTGGTCAGGCGATCACGGCGGAGGCGTACTGTCAACAGCTGGAGGAAATGATGGAGAAGCTTGCTGTTATGCAGCCGAGAATGATTAACAGAGACCGACCGCTCCTACTGCAGGACAACGCTCGGCCACATGTGGCAAACTCGACCTTGTTAAAATTATAAGATTTGGATCTTAGGAATCGTCGTTCATCCCCCCTCTCTTACTCTCCGCACCTAGCACCGCTACCAGAGTTAACATTTTCCTTCAGCTCTTAGATCACTTCTTGCCAGGAACCATATTATTACCAATTCTTATGATTGATGTAGAAAGTGGCCTTTCACTGATTTATTAGCTCTGCTTCCCCCCAAATTTCTAATAGAGATGGAAAATTGAATAAGTTCCTTTAAATAGGCAGATGGTGTTTGATAACTTAGGATCATATTTTGATTGATTGTAATTTGCGTTGTATGAGATATGATAAACTGAAGTTGACTCTCAAAAACGGACATTTCATACTGACGACCTAAAGTATGATCCGGATTTCTACGCATAACGCCAAGAGGGCAGGTAACCGTCGGAGTTCGGGCTTGGCTGTAAAAGCAATGATTGCATTCTTCAAGTTTCTGCGAAGGCACGTCGATCCAAGTATGTTTCGTAAACTTGTTCCCTATTATTAACATAGAGTGTGTTCTATCTGAGCAGATGCCGGAGAACGTAGAAAAGGACTGGCAAAGGAGGCTTGTAAGTCTTTGCGACATTACTTGAAGAATCTGAAACGAGAAGAACGGTCAGCTGCATCGTTCAAAGGGATAATTCCTGCAAGGAAACCAGTGAAGGTAGCGTTCGAGCCAGAATTTAATAAACAAGCTTATTCATTCCATTTTTGGTGCTCTCTAGGGCTACGTGGTGTATGCTGCGATGCGGGCGGTTGTTGACCACAGTGTCATCGACAGTATAATCGAAGACATAATGAAGTTGGTGGCTCTTTAAGGGTACGTGGTGTATTGCTTGCGATGCGGGCGTTGTTGCCCACATGTGTCATCGACTCATATCGAAACATAATGAAGAATTTTCCAGGAATACAAAAGCTCTGCTTCACGCAGCGTATAATTTCGTAATGAAGTTTGCAGATAAAGTGTCCTAAACATAAAAGAAGAGTTGTAGCAAATACAACGTCATCATCTAACAGCGCTCTGATAGTCCTATCCCATATAATGTCCTGCAACGCGCCACAGAAATGAGGTCGCCTACAAAACCATTTGTGGCAGTGTTGTGGAGGTGAATACACAATCGATGGGTCTAATCAAGCATACACAAGAGACCAAGGACTACTGGGTAGAGTTCATCTCCCTTTACACATGGGTTTATTATAAGGTGTTTTCTGGCCAGCAAATCAGATTTTGTGTAGGTCGCACGCTTTCCTAACTCTAAACAGCGTCACATGTCGCAGCGAGCATGACAACAATGCAAAGTGGTCTCTTGTGCTCGCAAGAAGTTCGCATCCGGATGGTTTCAGCTACTACAGAAAACTTGAGCTAGTCATGCCCGCTACTAACATTATCAAGGAAATCTCCTAACGCGATTGTCTTTAAGCTCTTGTGAGCACTGTGACGAAACATCACGCCCCGCACCCACAGCACGCAGATTCTTATTGCTGTTGGGCGCGAACGCCTGTGTCATATCCTCGTCTGTTTTCCTCTTCTGAAACGCTCTTTAAAATTCCTCACTCGTGAAAAATGGCTTATCCACCATGCAAGCTCGCGGTCTAGTGAGGAACACGTCACTCGAATCCTAATCATTTGCTCAACAAGTCAACATTTTGAAGGTGAGACACGCAGCAAGCACTTCAACACCTACATGGCTCAGAAGAAAGGAGATACATTGGACTCAGCTGACGCAACATGTTGCCGTATGTTGCATGGTCGCAGTATTCTGCTGCCATCATCCTTCTGAGAAGGAACACTCATCTTTTCAGGACCACAGCGCAAAAACGCAGTTCTTCACTACGTGGACGATTTCGTAGAGCCTGCTGTGAGAGCATACCGATGTGTACAGGCGATGGCCAGGCAGCAGCAAAACTTGGACGAGAAGGAAGTGTTGGCGGTCAAGCGACGAGTGAAATTCAGAGGGTATGCACGATCACTTAGACTGTTTCGCTCATCCAATGTTTCACTTTTTACCATTCAGATTTCATGTGGTGACAGAAGAATTGTCAGAGGTAGAGGCAGAGGAGGATTGTGGACGCTACGGGACGCGATTCGCCGGAGGAGAGGCGAGGGATCCAGAAAGAATTGCTGACATCTCGTGACGACGACTCTATGTCCCCTCAAAGCCAATAGGTACTGATTGTACACCTCAAAATAGCGATTAATCAACTCAGAAATTTGTTCACGTTTACGTTCCTATTTAGGTAAAGTAGGCGACACAACCTCAGTGGAATCAAGGAAATCTCCAAGAAAACAGGCACAACCCTCATCACCAGTTAATGGTACCTATTTCATAGTGTGGTTGTTATTAGTTTCTTAGCGGCAGCAATAATCGGAGCTTCTAAAACGAAAGACAATTTCGTTCGCTTCGCTTCGTTGATGGCGACGGCGGAAAATGCTACCCAGTAAAACCTACTAACGTACAACTGATTTACCTAGAGCAATTCGCGCTGTTCTAGGTTCGCGCATGTACTCCTGAGACTGAGGAACCGACGCCTGCTGAGGAGTTCGGCAGTGGAGAAGTGCTGCACTTCAGGACGAGAAATGATGAAATGTGGTTTGAGCTGCTTTCCGACCCACGGTTGGAAGCTGCAGCACGCACTCGAAACCATGCGTCAATATCACGTACTGCAGCATCACTAGGCATTGTGGGTTCTATGTAAGTATCTCCTTTCATTATTTTTCGCACTTTTTCTTTATTCACGCTTTACTTTGCGAAAACTACTAGTTCTAGTAAGCAAGTAATCAAGGTAGAGCAAAACAGCGTAGAGTGACGTTATTCAAATTAATCGATTAACCAAATAATCTAGCAACTTCGCCACCGGTGAGAATTCTGCTTTTTATTTTGATAGTGCTTTTAGTTTTGGTTCTTTTTACTCATTATTGCTTTTGTTCCACTTCTTTTCAGGGCATCCAGATCTGTTGTAATTATGTATAACTTCCTATTATTCATTTTTGTTGAATTTTGCTTCGTTCCTTGCTAGGGAAATGCTCTTTTATATCTCAGAAAATAGGCTACTACATCTTAAAATCGAGTAACAGGTTGACACATTCCGTAAATATAGGAATTCTGAATGAATTTGTATTTTTGTGTGAAAGTGTTCACGTTCCTCATTTCAGAATTCTCTAATCTAGAGGATTATAATCGCTTCCAGCAATTCCGCATAATTTTTCTGAAGCTTTTAGGGCTGCTCAATGCATGCGACGATTTCCTTTTTACCAGTGTTTTAACGATGTCACGTTTATGAAATCGGTGCCAAATATATCTACGAGTGTGGAGGATGTGGCCAAAAGTGAGTATTCAGAATTTATTGCTGAGGTATTACCCTAGTATTACTCGAAGCATGGCGGCTTTCGAGATTAATCGAACTGGCGATGGTGAGGCTTTTGTCGTATGTTGGTACTGCGAGATGTACCATGTTATTTTGTATGCGATGATGGAATAAGGCAACGTGAGAGGTTCCGCAGCAACTGTACCCTATTCAGTCAGGAGACATAGTTTACTGGTCGTCTCGAGAGTGCTCCCTATGAGCAATAGCATTGACCCCAGGCGGGACCTCAATCACGCTTTCTGGACGATTGTGTTATCCGTTACACCACCAGGGATGCCTCTTGCACAAGAAGCTTGGCAGCTTTTTTGTCGTAGCTGACGCTCACACACTTAACATGCGAGCCACTCAGTCATGTCGCTAGATATCGGTATTGATCCGCGAGGCCGAAGGTTTCCACAAGAAATGCTATTTTTGCGCTTAGCCATTTCGTGGGTTTGTGGAATCCGTTCCTTGTATACAAGGAACATTCGAAAGCGTTTGGTAGAGCGCCAATGACCTGTGACTTCAGTCTGGCGACGCCTCTTACGGTCACTTACCCCATCTTATCATGCGAAGGTCGTTCAAAGTATTCTCGGTATATTTAGCAGTGACGGAAGAATTTGCATCATTCCAATAGGTAACGACGAGAGTATAAATACGAAATTCCATTTAGTTATCATCAGTGCTGTTCTATTCATAATTTGTTGAATGAGACCAGAATGACTGATGCGACAACATTGAGGAATTATTACTGATAAAGAAAAATGGAGAAAAATAAAAGAATTTGAGAACTGATTAATGATCTCTTCTTGTAACCCAACCAAAGAAAGAGATCATAGTGGAAAGCGATTTTCTGACGATGAAGAGCTGAAGGTAGCAATCAACGCTCACTTTGGGACAAGGAGGAAAAATATTTTCAGAGGGTATTGAAAAGATAGTTACCCGAGCAAACAAGGGTATTGAGGTTATGGGGGACTACATTGAAAAATAAATTTTATTCAGAATTTTCTGCCTTTTCCTTCATACCTATACCGAGAATACATTGAACACCCCTCGTACACTCCTTATCCCTGAGCCAGAGTAGGCGTGGCATTTGAACATGGCACGGAACTGGTTACTCGTGGAATATTCCAGTCTGGGACAACTGTCATCTTGTTTGGACAGAGACACGACAACAGTTGTGTCAAGATGGAAATATTCCACCAGAAGCATAGACACCTTCAGGTTAAGTTGAAGAATGCAGCCCCGCCTACCCGATCTCAGGGATCTCGAGTATATGCATAGATATCCGCCTTCAGGTCTGTACTACTATGTGCTTTGTCGCTCGCAGTTGTCAGCCTTTCGAGGTGTTTTCGATTGGTCTTTTTTCTCTGCGTGTTTTTAAAGTCTGTTAGCCTATCCAGGTTCGTATTTGACTGAGCTCGAATCACCTATCGCTAAAGCCATTTCACCCCTGACGCTCTTGTGAAGATTTCCCCTATTACCATTAATCAGTTCTTGAATGCTTCTAGTGACTAGAAAAGTAGCTGAGCAGCCGGCCGCTATAGTTAACGATAGGCTTCAGAATCATTTCACATCGCTTGAAATAACTGACATATTGTGGTTTTTTCTTTCAGAGTGAAGCGCCATAGTTAAACGCCACCACTCCCTCACCTCGTCGACGAACTGCCAGCGTATAGTTATCACTCATATCTGATGTGAAATAGTTGTGATCACTGTATCGCTCAAATCTGATCTGCTTACGCAAGCTGAGATTGCGAAATGCCAGTGCTACACCAATAGTGGAGAAAGTAGCTAATCAATAGAATCCTGTCTACGAGTCGGTATGGATTAATATAGGGAGGAGCATTACGAAATTTTGTTAGCACCTCGTACGGTGCTAGTTATAGTCCAGTCGATAAGGCTTCGATCGATATCCTAGAGACTGCCCTCGAGGTAGCCTCTTACACTGGGGTCAAGTGCTTTGTAGTTCCTTCGGTACGGCTCCTATGTCGGGCGTTGGATCTCTGGCGTGTGTCTAGGAGTGTTCTGTACGATCAGCTATCGGAAGGTTAATTGCATTTGGACAACTGCATCCTTTGGTAGGTGTGATGAAGTATAAAACCATGATCAGGTGGCTCGGACCACATCACCTAGCAGTGAGCACGTGAGATTTATGGAACCCTCAGGGGGTCCTGAGTAGATTCCCGTGATACCGAGTGAGGTGGCGATGCAAGGATTGTTTCGAAACAGTGAGCAACAACATAGAAATGAAAACAATACGCTAGTAACCAGTGGCAAGTGAACGGGTCAGGGCACAGCATTCGATGGGGATTTTGGTGAAGCCCGTACGACCCCCCTTTTTGGGGGTTCGGTACGACCCCCCTATACCTAAACTTATGAAGTTTCTTCCCCCCCCCCCGAGGAAGAAACTTCATAAGTTTATGTATAAGTAAGCGCGAAAAATGGAAAAAGTAACAATCCTGAATGAGGCCCCCTCGCTTTTTGCTCATTTCTATCCTAATTCAGAAAAGAGAATAGAAAAGAAAGGCCTAACATAGGAGAATCGGAGAAATGGCGTGCTACTGAAACTGGTCTATTCCGCAGCTTTACATGACTTTACAGATGGAGAAAATTTGGGTAAGTAGTGAGGGGTGGCCTCATCCAAGTGATTGGCTAGCGGTCAAGCGAGAGTTGAGTAAACAACTACATTTACAACAACAACTAACTATATAACACAAACAAGAGCAATAAATGCACTAAAGCAAAAAAAAGAAAGAAAAACAATTAATTAAACATTAAACAAACGAGCAAAGCAGTCGTCGAAATCAGCTGTTGTCGAGCATCGATTAGCGTATCGGGGGAAGGGATTCTGGGCAGGACCAGCCATGTGGAACGCGAGTTTTCAGCAAAGTGGGGTGTCTTTGAAGGACCATAACTTCCTCAAAAGCGGACCTGTGGGGAAGAGGAGACCGTATTCGTGTAGAGGAAGGTTTGCACTTCCTAAAAGTACTGAAACGTTTATGAAGGTCGCAAAAATCACAGAGAAATCTGCCATGGGATTCGTTGGGGAGTGATTTCAACTGAACAGGTTTGAATCAATATATTTTTGTAACTCAACATTTCACAAATCTGAGAACGGTTTCGAGTGTTTGAAGATTTTCTCTTTCTAAAAACCTCTTGAACTGTTTCTGAAGTTCTCGGGATTCATGAGATCTCGCGATGGGGATTTCTTGGGGAACACTCCCAGCTGCGCGAAAAACCCGTTTCCTGTGTACCGTTTCAAGTGAGCGTGTTCGAATAACCAGGAACGCATGAAAAACGTATCCTGTGGTGGAGCAGGAGCAGAATATGGTTCGTTTAGCGCCGATCACGCTGACTTTGGATGCGCCGCGCACTGAGGTCCGCGCAGAAGTGATGTGTAACTTGTGCGTAATGTCTGTCCACGTATGCGGGAAAGGACCCGCACTAACAAGCTAGCCGCCGCTGGCCGATCTCTTGTAGATATGTAGTAATGTGTACTTAATCAATGTCAGTATATTACTCGTGTAAGGCCCACACATAATGTCATCATAGCCTTGAAACAAGCGACTTAAAATCATCTCAACCTAAGTATTAGCACGGCTCACTAAAATGGGTCATGACTCATCACAGGGTACGGTAGCTATACGGTAGTACACTGTTTTCTATAAGATCTCTTGACTCAGAGTAGGAAACGCCGCAACTCTAAGTTGCATACCATGCCATATCAATAGCCAGATTTCCGTTGTAGCAACTTTTGATTCTTGTTGTTTTCGTCATCAAGTAAAGGTTTCAGTTACAAGTGTATTCTCTTGTGGGACGGTTCAGTCCGAAGCTACCTCTGTCTAATTACCTGTCTCATTACCAATACCAGACTTTAGCTCTTCAGTGCACAAGTGCAATCGTCTGGCAAAAGAAGGCGACGACAGCTTGGACAACACCCGATTCTGTATTGGAGTGGCCTAAAGCCAAAAAGAAGACTACGGCTGGTAACCCAGAAGCGGGTGAACGAGAGGATAGCGAACCGAGAAGCGTAGCTGAACCACCGACGCCAAGCAGGTTGGGACTTTACCGTCTTCTCACAAACCATACACTTTCTAACTTACCACGCGAGCAAATGTGTCTATAGGGTTCAGGGAGGTCCATGGCGAACCTGTGCACTTGTTTACAGTGTTTTCCGTTGCGTATGATGGAGCATGTCCCTGTCGACGCTGCCAGATTCGTGCTCCGCCAATTGCTGACTCCGATAAAGGAGACCAACTGCTGGAAAACGTCTATACGAACGATATGGTAGTCCTGTCGCTTGTCGAGAAAAAAACAGGTTGGCTCAGCGCCAAGCGCGACCGCGGACACGCCATATCATTGGCAGCGAACCAGAGTTTGAGTTGTACTGTTTAGTCACCAACGGACTTACGAGATAATGTCGACTTATTAATATTTGCAGTTATTTCGGATTAGTTTGATGAATGAAAGTTTTGTACTATTTTTTGCATATCCGAGTTCTCTACAAAGCAAGTTTCGCTGTACAGGACTCAGCACATTGACAATTTGCGCTGCTCGTTACTGGCTGCCGCACTCACTACGACCCCCCCCCCTCTCCTGGCGGCCAAATACGACCCCCCTGTTGGGGATTCCCCAACCAACGATGTGCCCTGGAACGGGTGCTAACGTATTCGGGGGGGGGACCATGCAGCTCGCGGCGAGCGACAATTCATCTGCTCTTCTGTAGATAGTGCTAACAGCCCATAGATAGTTCCCGGCATGCTAAGCGCGAAATTAGCAGCTAAATTAGAATATAACAGAGGAGATTCACCGGGACTGTGTTTGTAATAGTCTACCGATGATTCCCGTCTTATTTGAAGCGGGAAAAAGATGGACCTCGAGTAGGAAGGGTAAGTGAATTGGTGAGATGAATTGTTTTGTGATTGTATTGTGAGGAAACCGCTTAGGTTGAATCGCCACGATTTGGTGTTAAGCTACTGGAGAGAATCTGCGGAACATCCAGTCTATTCCATAGTGTCACTTTCACACAAACGAGTGGACTCACCTAGGCCGGATTTCCTTCCCTTGTAGGTTTATGCAGAAACCTTCCAGGTTACAATTGTTTCTTCGCATTTCTCAGGGTTGTTTTACCATTATTCACCTCCTCAGTATAGCACCCCAGGGCGGTGTTACATTCATGTCCCAAAGAGGGAATTACTTCTATTCCGCCAAGGAGGGAATAGCAGAGCAGATGAGTCATAGCTCGCCACAAGCCGATTTGCATTTGCAGGTTACCCGACTAAATGCTCCACTGACACCGTGGGGCATCCCAACTACCTATAAACCAGAAGTTTATTGATTTATTTTATCAAGGGCAGGATTGAAGAGATTCATCATATCGCAGCGCCTCCCTCATCTTATGGTCTTGTTCATGATGGTCATCTGTGGTCTTCAGTTTGGATTTTTTCAGCTTTACTCTCTGAAAAACGAGTGGGTGTGGAAAGCGAACTATGTCGTTCTGAAAACTCTGTGCATGATTGTTTACATACTGGAAGCAGGGTAAGAGTGACAACAACTGCAAGCTTCAGTTCTTCCAAGATTTTGCTCAAATTCTTCAGGGAGTCATTCGGATCGCTTTTGTTCAATATCTAAGCTCTCATTTAACACGGTGACGACAACGCGGGTTTTTACTTTTCGGCCTCGTGGGACACGCGCGTTTTCTTGAACGCGACAGGCGCGGTACGCATACAATTCAAGGCTTTTTGGGATTTTTTGGAGATTGGATCGAAAAACCTGGTTTAGAGAGCGATTGTGAAGTAAGTCAATTATTTACTATGGAAAAATCTGGGCCCAACTCTCTTTGCACCAGGAACACGGAATTTGTCCGTAACCAATTTTTCCATAAAAAAGCAAATCGTGCTTTCTATAGGATTCAGAATCCTTCACCTTATATTTTTCATCATTATCAATGTTGTAATTGTCTGTATTTGTTGGCAAAGAGTTAAACAGCAAACCAATCCAAAGTTGAGGAGCAAACCAATTCAAGCTTATAGTGCTCTTTCCACAGGAAATCTTTGCTAAACTAGTGTGTACTAAATTATTCCATGGACCACGTGTTGTACGAGTATACTAAGGACTGGCCTATAGAATGAATAGGAGAAACTAAACAAAAAATTATGCACTAGAAAGATATGGATTTGTTGATCGTATACAATTCGCGCGGTACCACGTGGCCCACAAAGCGCGCATTAAATGCGTATCACGCTGTCGTCAATGTGTTAAATGGCAGCATACGCCTGAAAATAAAGAATTCTCGTGAAAATAGTGAATCTGAAGCTCATGCTCACTATCTCGCTCAATCTTTGGTACCGCCGTTGTCTACAACGCTATACTCGGGATAGTGTTTCAAGTCCTACATCGCTACCAATGGATCTTTGTCTCCTATCACTTTCTGTGATTCGGCAGCTACCGGCTCCAATTCACACAAGTGAACTTTGACTGCACATATGTGCACGCAGCTCACTCCGCTTTCTTTGGATGCATATGCGCTCCCAGTACACAAGCAAACACCACAAACGAGGCAGTACACGTCACTATTAAAAACATAAATGAAATTTCGCAGTGCCGTACGTGATATATACCTGTGAATTACAGTAACATCTGCCTTCCATCTTGACTTGAATCTCCCTTTTCTTTCAGAGTTTCAACTGTCCTCTTTTTGTCCTTAACGAGGCGAATCTTATCAGCGCGTTTCGCAAAAAAATGCGACGACGTTCTGATGATTTTTTATAGTCTCCAACGCACGGTAGTAGTTTTTAACAAAGTGTTATCGACCCTAAATACAGTGCATGTTGTCATGCTACTCATCGTGGAAACCAGCAACATACCATTATTTAAATCGTATCTGGTTTTTCTTCGGACGCGCGAATGCGAAATTCTATTTTGCAGTCGAGACCACTGTTGGCGCTTCAGTGTAGATTGTAATCCTTTTATGCGCGATGCACCCGTTCCATAATCACCGCTGTCTCCATTATAGCACCCTTATTTGTGAGGAAAGCCCAGGACGTGGAAAAATTCCTACATGATACACTATAAGGTCGTCGAAACATTCATAGCAAACCATAGTAAGTTATTCGAGCGTTGTCACTTGTCCCTTGGACTTGCTAGACCTTCCGCGAGTCGCTTTACAAACATATGGAGCTGAGCCCATAATGCAGTAGTTCACGGAGAGGTTTAATAGTGCTGGGTCGTAGAAGTGAGAAAGATTCAGATGATATTCAGGCGAGGTACACCTATCATAGCCTATCACTGAGGTAATTAGCGCTCACATCCACAGGACGTTCCTTCCCAGGACTTGACAACATTAATGCAACAGTAACGAATTCTGCTGGTGTTCCAAGGGAAACCCTCTGGAACCCATTCCGAAAACAGTGTGCACCGCCTGGGACAATTTGTCGTGGATTGATGTTTGGTTTGAGTTCTTTGACTACCTTGAATAGATTCGAAACATAATCAGACGTCATGGTATTGTTAGGCAGAAGTGCGTAAACGGTGTAACTTCACCATTGCTTGAAAAGGACTATACAGTGAACGGTGCATAGTCCTTTCCAAGCACGGGGCGATGCCAGGGCTGCTCTAAGAGCTGACGACCAGAAAGTCCCTCATGCTTCTCGTCAGCCACTATGTGGCTGATTTGGTATTGTATCGCTGTATGTTGAGTGCCATCTAGGCTTGTCCCGTAGAAGAGTAAGCGAGCAACCAATTCATTTGTAGAAGCGTCACAATGATTTAAAGGTCTTTTGCGCCAAGAGCATAGCAAATTTTAGCAGGGTCAATTCACTTAAATCAATTTGAGCTCTCCAATAAGGTAATCGTCACCGCTAGAATCATGCGGAGGTCGAACTAGTCGTACGCCGTCATCTGGGTTCTTGATCTCTCCGTGCTTAGTCTAGGAAGTAATATGGACGCTATTTCGGATGTGTCTGGTATGATCTTCAATTTGTCAGTCAAGTTGCGAAATCCTCCCTAGAGACGGAAAACAATACCGAATCTTTCTCACGGTTCTCCTTGTAAACGTTGTATGATATAGTTGGTAGTATTATCTAGAATGTTGCTCTGCACCTCAGTAGTAAATAATCAGGTGCTCTTTCGGGAACACTTAGAATAAATATTAACAATGACAGAACAAGAAAAGCGTTACTACAAATTCCACTTCTTCCCACTTTTTGAATGGTCTTTCTATATGTGCAGAATGTTACATAGTTTTTCGCATTCTCCAAACAACCCCGAGTAAGGATTATAGAAGTAATTTCTTTGGGTAGTTTCGGTTTACACCCATTAAAAGAACCTCTTCTTCAGAAGGGTAACGAACCATGTACAAAATAGATGACAATATTTTTTTCATTCGGGAATCTTTCGAGAACCTCGTGTAATCCTGAAGTCGCCCATGAGCGCTGTCGCCTGTGTGGAATCCCCTTGCCGATTTTTTTTGATCAGTCAAGCCTTCACCTCAGACAGGCCAATTTGGCTGTGCTTGTCTCTTTCTTTCTTTATTTCGAGACACTGTTCCTCCCTGTAGTTGTGCCTCCCCTGTAGAGTGATAGAAGCTCTTCTTATCAATATCCTGCTTTCAAACAGGGCTCTTGTACCTATCAGTTCGATCCTCAGGTGGGCTCCCCATGCGAAGCACATTTACAAGGTCCAAATTCCCATCTGTTCATCACGTGAACCAAATTCAGAATTTCGTTTGAGAGCCTAGATTAAGTACAAAAAGCTGCTTGCCACACAGTCACATTTGTACCAACATGACGCCACACTTCAATGAAAAATTAACAAAAATCAAGGACTAGTGGGAGGCGACTGGAGCCATTGCTTACGGGAGAACCCAATATTTTGCAACATGTACCATATACCGAAGGCCTTGCACATTTTCTGTGCAGGACCAACTTGCAGTTTCTGCTCCTTGCGAACGATACTGTGTAAGACAATTTGAACTTGTGACCAAAATGGCGATCTATCGATTGGTACGTGCACACTGCAAATAAAATGTTGGAGTTGTCATCTAATGCAACTAACTTCACGGCTATATAAGAGCAAACCTACTCTAATTATTCCCGCTAGCGATAAGATGACTGCTAAGTGGCCCGAGAGGAAATCATTTCGAAGTAGCCAGCTTGAAAAGATTCCATGAACAACAGTACTAGATGAGAAGAATTCCAAAAATAGTAGAATTGGACTCTCTGGGAAGCCTATGAACAAATGAATTATACACACTGAGAAGGTTACCATGACCAAGTGACTTACAAAGGGAATGGTTTGAACTTCCCATGGAACTTTGAATGGAGACCTAGGTACA